>JAAGNO010008963.1:0-5000 GCA_033439905.1 Ceryle rudis
TAAATAAACAACAAACGAAACAATTATGTGCTTTTTAAATACAAACAGCGCCTTCCATACAAAACCCATTTGCCTCCCCCCCCCCCCCCCCCCCCCCCCTCTGTTTCTAAACTGCTTCCTTTCTATTTTCCAGAGAATTCCTGAAGTTTTTTCTGCCAAGAGTTTTATCCTACTGCTATCTCCAGGTTTTCCACTCTGGGGTTAAAATACCTCTTGATAGAAGATTATTTTTCTTTTGAAAGCTTTGTCTTGCTAACTATCCAAAGACACAAAGCTGCTGGTATGTAGTAAGTAAAAGCGGACCATTTCTGTCAGAAATCTGTCAGTACTTTGTCTTAACTGCTTAACCATATCTTCCACAAACTGGACAGAAGGTGAAATAGATAGTTGTGCTTTCAGAAGGTTCGTGGTGTGTCTGTTAAATGTCTATATAAGGCTGATACACATTTAAGTGAAAAATCACAGTTCGATGTTGCCGTGTGCACAGCTGGCCAAATCTTAGATTCCTTGTTCCTATACAGTGCAGTGGCTGGACTGCCAAGCTGCTGGAGAGCACAGCCTTTCACCTTGGGGCACCAAGATACAGAGATTCTTAGGCATGATTAGGCACGTTTTTTGTCTATGCTTTAAGATAGATAACATAAAAATAAAGTTTAAATAGGGTATCTTGTTGGATTTTTTTTCCCCTGCAAACCATTTTCCTTCTGGTTTTGCCCATAGTCCACCTTCACTGGCTATGCCAGTCTGCCAATTATATTTTTCACATCTCTCTTCTTTTCATTTTCATTTGTCCTTTTTGAGATTCTGCTGTCTTTTTGTGTGCTCCAGATCTGTGCCAGAATACAGTGCCGCACTCTGTTACCTGTGGTTAAATTAGCTTGGTATATGTAGCATCACTTTGTCATTAAATTGATAATCATAATTATTAGAGCATAGTGTGGGTGACACTAATTATAAACTGAGATTCTCTCACTTGGTAAGAATGGTTGTGGGTTTTTTTTAATCAAACAAACCAAGATTTTACTGCAAGTTGACACCAAGTATGGAGTGTGTGTGTGTGGCAGGTGGCATATTTGTGTTTGTGACAATCACGAGAGAATCCATCTGACTTGCAATGGGCATTATTTGACTTCCTAGCTCAGTTAAAAACAAGTAAGATTTTTGGAAAGTGATAGAGGGGAAAGGTTTGTAGTTGTAAGTAAATTATTCACAAAATTCTCTGAAGCTGAACAAAGGAATATAGAATCTAGATGTGAATATGTTCTCTCTCAGTAATTTCTAAAGTCAAGTTTGATACCTATCATCTTAGCTGCATTGTTCTAAGTTATGCTTCTTATCTGAGGAAAAAGCAATGAGATAATGCTGATGTGTTTTACCAGGGCTGTTATGTTATTTCTGGGTTTATGTTGATTGTTATTACTCTTGAGTATACATTTTTGAAATCTGTATTCTGCTTGGACTGGCACTGAAGCTTGTATGTCTGTGCTGTGAAACTCAATATTAAGTACTAGGAAAACAAGCTTGTGGTAGTTGTAGCACAGAAATTGGAAAGAGTAAAGCCTTTATTTTCACTGACAATGAATTGTAGTGAGAAATAGTTCTTCAAAACGAAGGTACCGATTCTTATGTTTCCCTCACATGGAGACTATCCCAGGGTAGAGGCCTGAATCTGCTATCAGGTAGGCGCTGGTCTTTTTCCATAATGTAGGGTCAAATTTGCAACAGAATCTGCTTCTCTCCTACCTAAAAATTACAATTGAAATGTCAGCGTTGTCAGGCAGCAAGGAGAATTTGGGTGGAGCAGAGAGCGGAAGGTAGGGAAGAGCAAGAAGCAGCAAGCTACAAGCCTAGGAGAAAGCTTTAACCGCGTCCTTCAACCATGAGTTTGTAAGGAGCTTTCTCTACATATTGTTCTTCTGAGGAGAGAGCAGAGGCGTTCACAGTTTTCTTGGTGATGTTAAGGTTGAAAGCTGAAACAGTAATGGACAGGTTGATGATGGAAGCAGTAATGGGCAGTGTTGGGTTTGCATTTCACTCTTGATTTGCATGATACTCTGCATTAAAAGGAATCCTTTGCTTAGGTGGAACCATCACAAGGGAGGGAGAGATTGCTCTTTTTCTTTAAGAGCAGCTGACTGACTTTGGGAGGGAAGACTCAAGACTATAGGCAGAGCAAGAAAGAAATGAGAAAACCATGGCAATGAACAGGGAGTCTTTTGCTCAAGTGGAGATATAGTTGAAGGGATTAGAGGGTATAGGGTCAGAGACCTATATTTATATGATAAGAAGGAAAATTTTCTAGGAATGGCACAGTTTGTTTCAACCCAGACAGCCATCAAATTAACTGAAACCACGCATGGAAAACACAACCCTCTAAATATCTAGTGGAAAAGAAATAATTTGTGTATAATCCTTTTTATTGTTTTATTTGGGTAGGAGTATTTATTAAAAGTGCTGCTGAGAGACTGACCTATGTGGAACAGAGCATATGATGTGTTTGCAATGTTGTAAGTTTTTTGATTGTTGGTTTGCTTTGTTGTTTTTTTCCTTTTTGCTTGAAACATTAAAGTTTATCTGGATTTCACTTAGGAAGAAACGTACTCTCTGATGGACTCCTAGCCAGTGAAGGGTACTGCACAAAGCATATCCTGCTTTCCCCATCTCAGTAGTCACATTCTGCCAGCAAATGGAAAGGGAGCAGGATTAGATCAGCACATCAAATGTTTGGGGTTTTTTTCTGTGAGAAGCTGGAAGAGTAACCTAGGTCTTCTGGAAAGCACCTTATTTGTGAAGGAGGGGAAGGGATTAGGGACACCTTTGAATCCTTCCTTGCATTAGGGACACTGGGAAGGTGGGGCCTTACCAAGCCATTTTTTAAAAGCAGAACTGAGTATTTAAGACAACCCAGTGGTAAGTGTGGTCACCAGTGCCAGGCGAAAGAGCACAGAGTCAGAAAACTTGCTCTGCTGATCTCTCGCATCTTTGGCAAACATGCCATGTCTCAGGGTGTTGACATTGGGACAGTTAGGTTCTTTTATTTAGGAGTGATTCTAATTTGTATAAATCCTCCATTATTTACTAGGTGTGTGGCTTGTATCACAGTCCCCTGTGTTACAGATGAAAGTTCTAGCCACTGGATGATGGGAGAGACAGTTGTTTCTTGGCTCCAGTAAATATTTCTGAAGCCTCATTTGAAATGTGGATTTCCTTCATAACTGACTAGTTTCATAAGCCTCAGTCTGGGATGTCTCACTGTGTCCTTTGCACAGGCTTATTCATCTCTGTCATATGTAAAATGGGATCTGGATTTGTCCCTCCACAATGGAAAAGGTATGATAATGTAATACCTCATGACAGAATACATAGTGCAGGTTTTGGGTTGGTTTTTAGTTTCACTTCCTCCTCTGAATTTCTGCTTAAGACACTGCTCATGAAGGACGGTTAAAGTTAAGAACTAGGCATTCATTATGGTCTTGAAGTTGAAGGAGGTAAGGAAATCCCTCTCCATTAGAGAAGAAAGCTTCTCAGCTTTATTGCTGCCAAAGTTTTGTCACAGGTATCCTTTTTGTATATAATTTCATTGTCCCCAAGAAATTATGCCTACTGAGGAGCATGCATGAGCCTCCATAACCTGGTATTATTATGTTTGTTGAATGACTCTGTCACTGAAATTGTGCATAACAAGCGGCCTGGCAAACTGCAGATTCACTCTGGCATGATGCTCAGCTGGTTAGGGGCACTACTCTGACATGCAAAACCCCCTTTAGTTTCAGGGTCTTTTACCAGTGCCCTGTTTGTGAAATAAGAAAGTCACCATCACTAATTTTTTTTTGGGGGTGTATTTAGGCTTCCCTTCTAATGCTACCTGAAATGTTCCTTCAGATCCTGACCGTGACATCCCTCCAGGGAGTCCCACAGTTCCCATCTAAGGCAGGGACATGTGCTTTAAGTGGAGACACACACCGAATGTCTGGAGAGCACAGGTAACCTTTGTCCTCACTTTTGCACCTCTAAACCAGTATTTTCTTCCCTCACGTTATAAAAGGTAAAAACATGTCCATGTGTAGGTGTGGTATTAGCACGGGTTATCGGCGTATGTATTATGGAGTTTGCAAGTTCTGTTCTTTCTTTAGGCAAATGGGGTGAAGGAAGAGGGTACAGATGCCATTGACAATAACGCACTTCTAACAGGGTTGTCTCCTTTTACAAATCTGTTTATTCTATGCACAGCTTTTGCTTTGTGTACAGCTCTTATTTTGGTTTGCTGTTAATGCATCTTTCTCTGATATTAAATACAAACAGTGAAATGTACAGAATGTGCACTGCTGTTGCCTTCACAGAAAAAGAAACTCCAGAAAAACTTTGGTGACCTGCTCATTTGAATGTATGGAACAATTTGATGGATTTTCCTGTTAATTATGTAATTCATCAGCTAGGGGATGTGTCAGTCTGTACTGTTAAATTCATGCAGCCCGTGCCCTAAATCTCCATATGTGCCAACATGTATACAATGTGCATTAACAAGTGGGAACAAGCTAAACACGTTGTGAATTAAATTTACAGTGTCATTTGCTTTAATATAATACTGATTTTTCTGTCAGTACTCATTCTGCTTCTTAATTCAGAGATTTTTTTCATTGTGTGTATGGATTGCATATTTATAGTAAATTTACTTTCATATGTACAAAGCCCTTAGAAGAAAGACCATAGAAGAAAGTTGGGTCTGAGATTCCTTTGCATGAAAAGGAGTCTGGGTCATGTGCATGCTTCCAATACTACGTGTAATGCTTTGGAAGACCATGCCAGCACTTCTTCAAAGACAAAATATATGGAGAAACAATACCATCAAGCTAGGACACTTTTTCCCCTCCAGTCACATACTCCCAAATGTCCATTCTTGTGTCTAAGGCCCCATTCCAGCCACTGTTGCTAATTGAAATGTTTTATGAGCTTTTTAAGCAGTGTTCTGGAAGGGTATTCTTTCAAACCCTCAAATAGAT
>JAAGNO010008963.1:10000-37634 GCA_033439905.1 Ceryle rudis
TTCATTCCTTTTGCTCAAAGAAGAATGTGAATGTAGCCTGTCCTGTATATTATCACTTTCCAACTCTGAAACTCAGATGAGAGAGGGAAGGGAAAAGGAGCACCACATTTTTAATATAATATTTGCTACTGCACTGATTTTGCATTACCTCCCACTGAGCAAAGCGTGGAGTACTATTAGTGTTGCCTTGTCTGCTCATCACTTTGGAGAGAGGAAAATTCCTCAGTAGCAGACTATGCTGCATATGTCAGGAAGTTAAAAATATGCCACGGTTCTAAACCTCTATTTCAGATTACATTTTACTGTTACCAACTAGGATCAGACTCTCCATCAAATGGCGCTTAGAAATAGCATTCACTGCAACTCCCCCGAAAGCCTTATCAAACCCGCGTTTGCCTGAGATGGCAAAAACGCACACTAGTGTGCAGCATGGATAGGTGTTTGCTTTTGTTTCTGCAGCTCATGAAGAGAACTGCTGGACTGTCGGTGTTATGGCAATAGAGAGATTGCAGATCATTTTTACGAATGTCTCACAACAATCGACTGAATGCTAGAGTGCAAAATGGGGATGGACAAATGAACGAAAGGTGCTTTGTAAAATTTTGTTCATGACTAATAAGTATTGAAATTTCTAGATTACATTAGCAAACCAGTTGTGCCAAATTATGATTATTTTCAGCTGCAATTGATTTGGGAAGCATAAATGCACTTTTAACTTTGACATATTTGATAATATTGTAATGATTTGGAATGCAGCTCCACACTATATTTGGTGCTAAGTGAAGAAGCTGCATTATTAGGTGCCATAGGCTAAAAACCTTGTAGGGATACAATTGTTAGCAGCTCATGGAGTATAAAATAAGACTAGTGACTGTGCTTGGAATGGAAAGCACTGAGCTGATAGGAACATGATTTTAAGTATGGACCTGCAGAATTAGTGCATGGCAATAATGCATGGCATTGACTAACTGAAAAAATTCTATTAAAAAGATCTTGAGTCAAAAGGAACTTGCCTATACCAGCTTCAATCTGCCTTGGAACATGACTTGGCACTGGAAAAAAAAAAGAAGTAATTTGTCAGTCTCCAGCTCAGTGTCTCATTCTGTTACCGGCTGCATTTGCTACCAGGTTAAGTAACGATGCACACTAATTTGCATGGTTCTCTGTGTTGGAAATGCAAACCACTTTTGACTTCCTGTCCTGAGAAAGTGGATGAAATAGACCATCAAGAACTCTTAGCCCTCAATAAACAGTGTTTGGTGAGCAGAATCCAAAGCCTTAACAAGGAAAGTTGAGAATCTCCAAAACTTTGTGAAATGTTTTATATGCTCCTCCCTGGTTATTCATCTTTAATGAGGGATGATGATTATTTTTAGTTTAAAATCATGCTGCCTTCTCTTGAAAAGAGTTTCCCTGTGATGTGCTTAATAGTGTGAGATATTGGTGCTTCTTCACTTTACTGATGAGTGAGAAGAGCAGACAGCCTCACTATCAGTCTTCTCATAGTGGGAAAGCTTCAAAAGCAGGAGAAGTTATAAACTCTTGTACTTATTTCAGAGATGAAGAGTCCTTTGACTTTTGTGCATACTGATGCAATATTTAGTACGGTGCCAAACCCCAGGTTGTATGGGACCTTGCTCATCCTGGTCTAGTGGGAGGTGTCCCTGCCCATGGCAGTGGGGTTGAAACTGGATGGTCTTTAAGGTTCCTTCCAACCCAGCCAATTCCATGATTCTAAATAGAGACAAAGCAGCCAATTTTAATTCATGTCAACCACAGCTCAGGATCTCTACTACCATTATAGTGAGTCAGCAGAAAAGAGAATTTTCTTACTTCATCCCATGGAATCACAGTCTTCATTAAAGGAAAGAAACAGATGACAAAGTGTATAGCCATATGTATTTAAGATTTCATGCACATAAAATTAATTACAGAGCTAATACGCTCCCATGTGTGCAGGACCACCAAATCATGAAATTTGTCCGTCTCCAGATAGGAACATAGAAGCAATATAGGGGTTAATGTTTCCCATAGCTGGCTTTGAAAAGAAAAAAAAATGTGTTATGTGGAAGCTTTACACCTGAGTCTTAGCTGCAAATGAATAGAAGCCACAGGAATTTTTTAGAATAACACCAACAGGGCTAGAGATAAGTACAGTAAGATATTCCTAAATTGTTTATTAGGAGACTCTACAGATTTCTAGACAATCTTATATATGTAGAAGAGATAATGTTATTGAAATGGATGTATCATTGTAGTTAGTTTCAAAGAGTGTTCAATGTGTGTAAAAACATTTATGAAATTCTGCTTTATGATTTTTTAAAAAAAATCCAAAGTGCTACTCGTGATTAGTTTGTCTTCAAACTGCTTAGAGCAGTTTAAAAACAAACAAACAAACAGGAAACGCCAAATTACTTTTATATAAATGTAACACTACAACTGTGTTATAAAAGGAAGATGAAAGGGAAGACAGTGTTACTCTATGGTCCGAGAGAGTATCTTGCTGTGGTCTGTTATTTGAGCTTTGGTATATTCAGAAGCTTAAGTCCTATTTATTTTTTTAGTGAAGTTTCCTCAGTTTCTATTGCAAATATTTTCTCATTACACTATTTTCCTTCAAGGTGCTGAACCTTAATAATATTTTTTGTGTAAGAGTATAGTATAATCAAGTGCTGGTTCTTTTTTCCTAGCCATAGTATTTAAACCAAAACAAAACACCACCAAAGGGTGTTAAAAACACAAATCCTGTTGAGGTCTAATGAAGACTTGTGGTCTTGAGTACCTTAATGATTCCCTATAACTACTAGTGATTCTCCTGTAATCTTTTACTTTCGTTAGCAATCTCCATAACTTCCACGTCCCATTTGTTTATGCACAGCATACACAATTCTTCATAGCATTTTTTTACATACTGGTTTCCAGAACATATTCAATACAGTAGGAAAGGGGATTGTGCATAATGGTTAGCAAAACACTTTTCTCGCTAACAGAGATTAAAAAAAAATACTAGGAAGGAAAATAATTATTTTCAGATGAGATTTGTAATTATGGAGTCAGTGAAGCAGAGGTACAAGCAAGTAGTTTGAAAATTAAGAAGGTGCAGAGAAGGCTTTTGAGTCATAGAGGGAAAATTTTTTGAAGATTCTGTGAGAGGGGAAGGAACAATTTGGGATCAACTGATGACATCAGTGGAAAAAAAAAAAGTAAATTAAGAGCTTTGAAAATGAAAGATGAATTTTAACTGGTCTGAAATCACTAGAAAGGCTTACATTTTTGTAAGGAAGTATTGAAACCCAACCCTTATCTTTATTTAAAATAAATGCCTAACACAGGCTTTTAGAATAGAAGATGTTTTGTTTGGTTTTTTTCCCCTCCACCTCAAAACATCAAGATTCCATAGCAGTACGTGTGCGATAGATTAAAATATCCAAAAACTCCACTTGCTCCCCATTTAATATTTTGACTGCAGAACCCTTGCAATAATGGAATTTTAAGGATTTGAATTGTGGTGGGAATGGCATCATTGATCTCGGCCACCTTTAAACATCCCTGCTCTAAAGTTTCAGTAACTTCACAGCTAGAGAACATTTTGTCTGGGCCGTTTATGTTACAGCCAGAGTGCAGAGAAAGCAACAACATTACCTATGTTGGTCTGCAGTTTAAGTACCTCTTTCCTTCTGCGCATCCCAGAAATGCAGAAATACTGCCTGAATGGCGCTGAATATAGGGTGAGAATGTCCCTTCCACTATACTCAGTGTAAAAAGCTCTGCAGGTGTTCTTATGATAGCAAAGCTGGTCATTTAGGGAAACCTTGTATGTTAAGGTAAGCAGAAATGTGGGCAAGATTCCTTGCTCAGCTAGCATGCTGACAGTAATTTGATAGGCTTTGGCCAGATATGGGCTTGTCTCCTGGCTCTTCAAAGCAACTTTCTACATCATCTGCTTGGCCAGTAGAAGTTTTACATGAGTTTTGGAACGAAGGATTCAAAACTAAATTAACCCTGAAAAAGTCTTGTGAGGAAGTTCTCACTTTTTGTTTACAGGGATGATTTTCATTATTAGTAGTTTTTGGAGGCTCAGGAAGATAAAACTGCTTTGTGATGGTAGATGATAAGTGGCTTCTGATGAATGCAAAGTGATGGCTTATGCAATAACTTGATTTAACCAGGTAGAACCTTATAAATATTTAAAATATATTTGAGCATCTCCCTTATGTTCCAGCTTATTGCACTGCAGTAAATTTAATCTGAACCTTAGTAAAATTTTGCTTGAAACAAAATATATCTCTGAAGCTAAGAGTGAAAACTACTGGGTTTAAAATAGCATAATGCATTGTCCTTATAAGAGAGGTACTAGGAAACAATTACATAACTATTCCTAACTTCTTATTTATATATTATACTCATAGAATCCTTTACATTGGAAAAGACCCTTAAGAGACAATACACTTTATCTTTAAAACTTCTAAATCATAAAAGCCCTACAAAAAACTCTGTAATTCTTCAGACACTGTTGCTAAGATCTCCCAGTTCTTTCCTTTGGTTTAATTATTTACAATTTCCTATTCTGCAGTGTTATATAAGAGTTCTATGAAACACTTTCTTGTTTTCCAGAGACCACTCTCCAGCACCGCTCTTATATGTTGATAAATTACAAAATAAGAACTAATAAATAAGCACTCCTGATTTATGTGGTTGGGTTTTTTCTTCCCCTGTTTATAAGCATAAAGAAATGTAGTACATGAATAATAACATTCTTTTCTAACACTGTATATCTTGCTTTTGGGTTTTTTCCACATGTAAGCCCAGTAGCAAAGGCATATGCTATATTTTAAGCAGAAGTACTGCTCGCTTGATAAAGTTCTGCAGGCTTTGTAACGCAGGAGGTCAGATGAGGTGATCATACAGGTTCCTTCTGGCCTGAAATACTATGAATGAAATTGTAACCTCATGTGGGAAAGGTCTCTCTAAATATGCCTTATGTATTTATGCACGCTTGGAATGTCAATAGTATTTGGTTTTGTTAGAAAGAGGATAACTAAAATGTCTGTGGCTTTATAGAAGTATCAGTTTGTGCAAATCCTCTCCCCTTCTATTTTCCAATGGTACTGGTTTTACTCCTGCCAGAGGGCATATAGCCCTTAATGCAAACCCCATAGAGGTAAGTATGACCTTTTGAGATGAAGTGCATGTTATCTGGTGTCACGCTGGTGTGCAAGCTTAGCACCATCTTGGCACCATTCAGGTTTCAGTTTTCTGGAAGTTAGCAATTTTTAAGATGAAGTTCAAACAACAAACAGAGCAATAAAAGTTTCAAAGAGCAATTACTCAGAATTCGGAATGTATAGCTACTAGTTATTTTTGTCACTTTATACTATCATTTCATACCATGCTTTTACCTTACTTCTATGATGTGGACCTTGGAAAAGTGAAGCAAATACAGTACCAGTCCTACTTCCTTCAGCTCCAGTAAAAGAAATTACTTTAACTAAACTGCTTTATTGTTTATAACCCTCAGCAATTCTGGGAGAGAAGCAGAATCTCTTAACAAGAGAAATCATGACAGTAGGGTATACTGAGGCAGTAGAGCAATAATGCAGGTTACTGTTTGGTTTTCTTCTTAGCCATGTGCCTTTTATTCTTGTCCCTCTCCATTCAGCCCTCTAAGCTGAAGGTATAACCAGAAAGCTTTTTAGGGGAGCCATTACTTGTGGAAAAGATTATAAGCTCAGCTACTGATGTTTGTGTTGGATGCTCTGAAAGTGATCCTCAGTTCTCTGCTATAGCACAGAATTTGTACATGACCTTGAACAACTCACTTGGGTGGAGCTGTCATTCCATCAGAGTCAGTGATGGTTATGCCATTTATTGTAGTGCAACTGGGATTTCTCTCTCTTTTTTTTTTTTTTTTCTCTTCCCATTGTTTCTCTGAGTGCAAAATGAGAGAAATAGGTAAGTAGTAGTTTCCTGAGGATGTTGTGAATATAATAGCCTGAAGGATGCACGTAAGCATTGCCCTAATGAACGCAGTATACAACAGCAATTGAATAAAATAAATAAATCTGTTCCAGGAATATTTGTGAAAATGGATCACCTCAACTTCTTGCCTATATCACTCCTTTATTCCTCTAACATCTGTGTCCTTTCCTTTGGAATTAGTCCTCTTTAAAATATGTCTATATTAACCATTCTGTTTGTAGTGTTCATGTTTAGTTCTGTAGTTTGTAGTCAGACCTTGATTAGCTGTCCTGCTTCCAAATGTATTTCTTGACAATAGCTTTTAATAAATTTTTATTTTCCTCCTGATTCTCCTGTACCATAATCACTGAACTGAAAAATAGTTTCTTACATTAGACCCATTGTCTTTCTACCCTAGATTTCTACTTTTCGATCTTTTTATGCTATATATATATATATGTTTGTGTGCTGCCTAACATGACTTCTGATCTCAGAGAAAATTCTAGAGGCCACTGTAGTACAAGCAGTGACAAAAATATGTATTTATAAAAGCCTTAGTGCTACTATCTCAACATTTCTGAACTAAAACTTGTTAGTTATTTTTATCTAATGTGATTCTCTGCATATTTTCTCTGTGAATAAGTTGCTTGCAAGCTGAAGCACTGTTTATTAATTATTACTGAAAATTCTTAGTAATGGAGACTTCTGTTATTTGTTTTACTAAGATAGATTGTAATCTATAATATAAAAGCATAATTATTTGAAGTAGCTGAAGTGTGTTTGCCTGAAAAATATCATCATCATAATAATAGTAGTAGTTTGTTCAAGTGATGTTGTCCCTTGTGTGGGTTCTTTTTAATGTACAGCAGAAGTTAGTTAGTCCTGTGGAAACCAGAAGAGATCAAAGGGAGAGAGGTAGATGCTTCTTCTATTATTTCTGATTGTTCTTAAATAAATGTCACTGTCTAAACAGGAGAAATAGCTCCAAGAAAATTAGCAGTGTAATTATTGCTGAAGCGATAGTTACGAGACAAAAAGTGATGTTTCATAGCTGTCACTAAGGATCTTTACTTACTGTCCTGCCTTCCCTCTATTTGGAGTGACATAAAGCAAAAATGGTCTTATGTTTATGCTCCCAATTATAACGGCTGGTCTACCAAAAGATGCTGTATATTTTGCTTTTTGATCTAGAAAAATACTTCCTGCTCAATCTATTTATGATATTTACACATCATTTTGTCTGTTAACCACTTTCCCATAGCTGCTTTTATTTAGCTGTTGACATATGGGTTAGTATTCAAAATATCCTCTGGACATTTTGAAGTTTAAATGAACCAGTTTCACTGGCTGCTTAGGAAATGCTTGAAACTTGCAGTAGTTTTCCTCCATTTTCTGCCATGTTTCTCTCTATTGATTAGCACTGTCATGCTCCTTGCATTTATGGACATATCTAGGACTCTGCTGATGGATCTTGAGCTGTGTGTTATTTAAGGAACTCTCATACAAACCAGACAGTGAAAAGTCACTTATTTTCTGCTATGTCACTTAAAATTTGGAATGCTAATTACACAGAAAATACCTTGCTATAGTTTTTTGAAAGTATGATGTTGTAATTCTAATTATCATCTGTTAATACTGTCATTATAATCATCATTCATTAACCACAGGAATATCAACTGCATGGTGTGTTTCTGTCATCAGAACTGTAAATTGGATATAGTTGGGTTTGGACAGTTAGTGGTAATTTACAGAGCTGCTGTCAGAAGTAAGGGTGTGGAAAATGCTAGTAGCTTAATCTTTTCTCTCAGTAACTGTAAGAATCTCTGATAATATAGATATATAGCATGGTTAAACTGGACCTTATATCTTCAGATGCTTTCTGATGTAATAAAGCGTTGACTTGAACATGGATGGTCATAACATCTCAGTATACTGACTTCACTGCTTTTCTATGCAGAAGTCATTTGTTAAGTCCTCAGCTGATGGAAATGACCATTGTAGGGAGGATGGTTGCTTATTTTATCTTTGGCAGTGAGCACTGAAGTCCCTCTTTTAATAGTATGTCATTATATGAGCCTATTCACCAACGCGTATCTTCGTCCCTATTTTAAAAATATATACAAGTGTTCTTACACGTATCTCAGGAACAACCTGTATTTACAGTGTGTATCTCCTGCACCTCTGATTGCCGTTTCCCAGCTGCCTTCTCGGAATGTCAGCAAATGCAATAATTTGCTTTCTTTTCCTTTAGACTTTCAGATTTAGTGGGTATTATCCCCCCTCTCTGCTTGGATTTCATTCCAGTTGTTCCCCTCCCCCTCTTCTTTAGTTTACAGACTTCTCCAATGCTTTTTTTTTTGGTGCTGATTGCAGGAACACCCACCTTTCTGTGGTTTTAGTAGAGCCTTTCATGCTCTTTTCTCTGTACCAGCCCTCTAACCAGATATTTAGGCCAATTATTCTGTTCAGTTTCATTATTCTGCTCCCACAACTACAGTAATAGCCCACTTGAAAGATCACTTGGCTTCTTTTACTGTTGAGACTGCTTGCTAGTTCCCTGAATGGCATCTTCACATCCTGTGATCTTTTTTTTTTTCCCCCTTCAGTTTTATTTAAATTAAAAAGGGTTGGGGGTTAAAAGGTAAACCACACACATATAAATGAGCAAGGGGAAAAGAAAAGGAAAAAAAAAAAAAAAAAAAAGGAAGTCCAGATATCCAATACAATGTTTCAGGAAGGGAAATTCCAGCACTGGCAGTTTTCAGGAGACACTGAATATCAAATACCATTATTCAGTACAATTTCCACAACTGGACTCTGAATACAGATCCTGTTGAGAACCCTAGAGCCAGTGTTGCCTGCAGTCCCACAGAGTATGAATTTCACCTGCAATTACAAAATGGCACCCGGAAAACCTTTACTTCTGATTTGTCCATGCACATTCAGATTTGAAGCTTTCACTTCAAACGTCTTTAAGTAGATGTTTTAGTAATGTGTGTAGACACTTCACATGATAAATTTCATATCATGGTGTTAATGTCTTGTTAATGTCTCCCAGGTTATAGATACCATTTAAATTTAACTTTGGGTTTTTAAGTCTAACTTTTCTGTCTCCTTTCCTCTTTCTTCTTTTTTCCTTTCATCTTCTATTTTCCTCACTGATGTCTGAAAGTATTTGGCCTCTTCACCCTTATCTCTTCTGAATTAAAAGATTAAAGATACACAGAAGTATTTAATGCTTATTCCTTGTGTGACAGTTACCATCAGATGAGAGATTTAAGACTGGATCTCGCTCATTATGTCCTGTTTAACATTTCTTTATAGTATATGTAGATTCTGTTGTTCTTAAAACTGAAACTGTTTATCTGAGATGAAAATTGCACATTGTTGTTGAACAATAGAGTAATCTGTTCAACAAATTTGCATGTAACTTGTTCCAATCTGTTCCACTTTCTTTTCTTCTTACATAATTAATATTTTTTTCAATTGTGCAACAAAACATTACTTGGGGTAGGGATTTTTTTTCCCCCCAAATGTTGCATCAACCATTGTATCCAGCCATATACTTCTAAAGAGGAAAACAAAACCAAATGTCCCACACCTTTTCCAGTCTTATAAATACCAAAATATGCATCTGAGAAGAACATAGCTCGTTGCCACTTATGAAGACAGCGTGAACATATGAAGTGCTTAAATAATAAGGTATTTCTTGACATAGATTCCTTAATTACCTTACCTTTTAGAAGTTTTAATTTCTGTCCTTCCAACCAGAAAAAATGTGAGCCTGTAACTGTATAAAACACATTACTGACAATACTGGTGTGGCTTGCAGAGGAGGATCAACCACATATAGAAGAGTTTTTTCTATGGGGTGCTCTGTGCTGCGATGAGCTGACGCTCTTTCTCTGTCTACTCCTTAATGAACAGGTGCCTTGTGCCACTATGGTTGCCTTTCTTGTTAGCATTTTCAGTAGAGAGGCTAATGATTAAACAGGCACTTCTCAAGGTCAGGGATAAATTACACACCCGGGAGACTGCGAATGAAAATTGCATTGCTATTCTCTGTACTGTATCACTTCAGAGGAAAGAGGACTTCACTTAGCAGTGCTGTCAGTCCAGCACCTTTCACAGCCGGTCAGCTCATTTAAAGAAAATACCAAGAATTCTGTTATTTGTTGGTTTTTTGGGGTTTTTTGTTTTTTTTTTTTTAATTGTTCATATGCACACAATTATATGGTGAAAAGGTTCTCTGTAATGAGGGGGCTGTTACAGATTGCATATGACAGTTTCTGTATTCAGAAGGAAGAACTTTTGCTTGTTCATAGTTATATGGTGAACTAGAAAAATAGGATGCAGGCCATGATTGTGCTTTCACAGAAATACCAAATAGATAACTATTTTGTTTTTAGAAATATATTCGGATAAAATATGAACTGCTCCATTTCTCTAGGTTTCAGAAGCTTAAACTCATGATCCACAATGCTGTTTTCAAATCACAGATATGATGACTGAGGGGTTATGTACCCAAAATAATTTTGCAGATCCGCATTTATCTTCTCTGAAGCAAGAAGTGATTTATGGAGAGAAGTGAGGATAGGGCCCAGGCCTAGAACCACTGTGTATTCAGTGCACCATGGTGATTGAGTATATCTGCATTTTCTCAAATTTTATTATTAGAAACAATTTATGAGTTGTTAAAGCTTTCTATGTATCCAACAAGCAGAATATTTTTGTCTTTTTCCTATTTAATCCAATTCATTCTTGGTATATCACCAAACTACAGTGCCTAGACTTTTAGCTATATAATGAAGTGCATACTTTTGACCTTGTGTTTTTTGTACAAATTTAAAAAAAAAAAAAATTGCTGAAACCATTTATTATGTAAGGTGTATAATACTAGTTATAATGTATTTTTATTAAAATATTAATTGCCCCAACTATGTTTATACATTCCGGGGAGCTATGCTTGAGTAGGGAAGTACGCTTTTCTGATTTGCTCCCATTTGTCAGAAGTGGTCCTGCTATCTTTTCTGATCTGTCTTCACTTACTCTATTGAACCATCCAGGGATTGTTTTATTGTAAGGCAATGCTATGTACTGCAGTTTCATCCAGCAGTTCCTGGACCTAGTGCACAAGAGAAAGCCAAGTTCTGTCTCAACGTTCCTTATTAATGAATCTCAAGTGAGTCCAAACACAGTGAGCAAAAAGAACCTTCTCTTCCCTAATTGATTTTCAGAGCAAGAGCACATCATCTCTAGGCAGCATCCTGAGCCATTGAGATTGCCTATTACTGCAACTTGGACTTTTCAGCCTTTTGGGAGACTATATATATATATATATAGTTATTTCATGTTTCTATGCTTAAGTGGAAGAGATAAATGTCCTGGCATGCTGTCTTTGAGCTCTTCCATTTTGTGGGATTTACTTCAGACCATATTCTACTAGGTCTATATGTTGTAAAATCTTGTCTCAGTGTGGTGAAGAAGTATGACAGAAAATAAAGGACCTTGCTTTTCAGTAACAGCTAAAGATATATTTTAATTTTCTCTGTTTAAAACTTGTGAGGTATATTCAGGGACTATGCAGCAGGTAGATATTCCCTGAACAAACTGTGGCCCTTGAAGATTATCCTGAAGAGCTGCAGCCCTCAGAGAACCCATGCAAGTGCCATTCTTTAAGGACAGCAGCCGGTGGGAAGGACCCATGTTGGGGCATGGGAAAAGTGGGAGGAGGAAGGAGCAGCAGAGAGGAACTGTCGTGAATGGAGCACGCGTCCCCCATCCCCACTGAGCGTGCAATGGATTCTTGGCAACACTGATTTAATACGTTTGCCAAATGTAATTTTATCTGAACATTTTTGTGTCCAAGACACCTTTTTGGAAGCATTAGAAAATGACTACAGGACTCTGACAAGCAAATTAAAATTTCCAATGAATGTAAATTTTTATAAATGATTGACCAGTAGCTGGTTAAAATTATTTGTTATGGTTAAGCAATCTAATAATTTTGTCACTGCATAGAAAATGATAAATTTTTTGAAATCCTTATCCCATTAAAAGTGTCCAAAGGTAGCAACTGACATTGCCCGGACTGCAGTGTGGCTGTATCTGACCCGGTGTGGTCCCTCCACAGAGCTGCAGAGTATAAGCTGCTCCCCCATGGTGTCCCCCCCGGCTGCAGAGGAGTCCCTGCTCTGGTGCAGGCAGCAGCTCCTCCCCGCCCTTTTTCACTGCCCTGAGTGCTCGCGTGGCTGTTTCTCAAGCGATTTTTTCCTCAGTCCTGTGAGGAAAGCAGCCGGGCGGCGTTTTGACCTTTCTTCAGCAGGCTTTCCCCGAGGTGCCACCAGCTGTGTCCGGCGGGGCTGTTGCAGAGCTGGCGGGAACCGGCTGCGTCTGGCACGGGGCAGCCCCGACCTCTCCACAGAGGCCCCTGCAGTCCCCGCTGCCGACACCTCCCCATCAGCACCCAGTACGGGTCGTGATTTCTAGTTTCCTGAAGTTAAAAGGAGTGTTTTTCTCAGGGAACACTTTGAAAGCCTGGATGTAGAAGGAGAGCAAGCCTCAGGAATATAAGTGCCACGTTGGCTGAGGGTGACAATGTCAGGAGAATGACAATGTCAGGAGAATAACAAAAGGTCGTTCCTGGTATCTTTGAAAGATCTATTTTCTCTGCCTGTCTGCTGTAGATAGAAACACTTTGCCTTTACATCTTATGCATCTTTACATGCCTTATGCATGCAGATTCCAATTCCCTTTGTAAAAGTTTTATTAAAAGTACTTGAAAAAATTTAAAGTTGCCCGTACGGTCCCTGGATCAAGCTGTTCTTGATCCTTGAATTCTTCATGCAAGGAAAATACCCTTGTGCCTCTTTTATGATGTAGGACTCTACTGGAGATCAAAAGTTTACTCATAAAAAGTAATAACAGAAGTAGCTGAAGCTTTGTAAGAGTAGATGATAACCTCAGGTGCTCAGAGGATGGTATATTTGGCTTGGTAAATCAGGAAGCTGGTTACATTCATTATCCTGAGATCAAACTGCTGTTCTGTCACCACTTATAAAATAGCAAAATCTTTTGAATTCATTAGTGTGATGAAATTGTTCACAGACAAATTAACACAGTCTTTATGGAGAAATTAGACCTGAATGATAATGACTGAAGCTATGTTCTAAATACAGCCACCACCGTATGTGGTTTTTTTCTTTAATGTATGCTGTGAAAATGTTTAGAAGATGTTCAAGTTTCAGAAAAATACTGAGAGGATTTCGGTTATAACATTATAATCTACCATAGAAAAAAATGATAATAGTAACTATAGGATTTAAAAAAAAAAAAAAAAAAAAAAAGACAGAAAGAAAACAAGTAAGCGAAGGAGAGTTCTTCTCTCTAGCCTTGTAATTTCCTTATTGTACCCTGTTGCCAAACTTCATCTGTGAGTTTCATACAGAGGACATGGGAAAAGACCAGTGCCAGCAGGAAGGAAGAAAAGCTCTTTCATGTGTAATGTATTTCAAGCCTGGAACTTGAGGGCTGCAACTGAGTTGGTGCACCGTGAACAGAACTTTGTTATCCCTGAAACCTACAGGAGTGTTGAGTGGGTGGAGGCCTCCTGCCCTTCCTCTGCCACAGGTGTTGCCAGCTGCAATCGAGTAATTGCCCTCAGCTCCACCAGTGCTGCTGAAGCAGGTGCTAAACCTTCTCCTGCAGGATCCAGCGGGGAGTTGAATGTGGGGCTATTTTGTTCCCGCTTGTCCACAGAGCTCCCTTCTTGCTGTTTTATGCCTGTTGAGAGACCTTCTACCTTGGTAGTGAAGCCATTTAAGGGCTTGAAAAATTCACATTAAAGAACTTTCATAGGATCGCCTTCTGGATTGTTGTGAGTTGTGGAAGTTTGGTGGGGATTAAATAATCCATGATGATGTACATTGTCCTAGAGGCACTGTCAGTGAATTGCTCATCTTTTTACTCTCTTGTTTCATGAAAGACTTTTATTTAGTCATAGCAGGACTGAATGAAGCCTATTTTTAGTCATTGCTTCCTATCAGAAATAACTTCCCTCTTTCTTACCCCAGCTCACTTTATCTCTTTGGTTCTCATCTCAAAGTCTTGCTCCCATTCAAGGTCCAGGGGAGTACTATCATTCATTTAAATGGAGTCAAATTCTCCCATCTTTTTTTTTTCTTTTTTTTTTTTCCCCCCAGTGGAAATGCTTGTTTTATGTTTTCATATCTGCTAGAGATTTTCTTTTCTGTATCCTGTTCTGAAGGATGTTCAAAGACATTCATTGTATTCATTTTGACAAGTAAGGCATACGAATAGTCTTATCAGCTCAATAATGTAAGTGCTGCTATTTGAAATCAGCTAGGTGAGTACTATTTCCTGTTTCTGGTTTAAGTTAGTTATCTGCCCAAGCTCCTTTATAACAACAGTCTGGTAAAGTAGGAATATCAAAGTGGCTTCCAAATACCAGTGAGCAATAATACATGTTACCGACAAGGATCTTCTGATCTCCTGATTGCAGGAGTGGTGGCCAAATTCCACATGCTGCTGAAGCCAGAGCTTGTCAGAAGTTCTGTGTCCTAGGAAAAGGTGGATGTTTTCTCTAGGGAACATAGTCAGTGACTAGGCCTATACTTCTGAAGTCATAACTCCATTTCACTTTGATATTTTACAGAAAAAAAAAAATAAATTCCTGCAGGTAAAATGCAAAGATATAACTTGATGAATTGGCCCGATTTCTCAGAATTATGGTAATAGACTTCTGCTCCCTGCTCAGTAGCTGAAACCAATGCCCAGGTTAGCTACCAACTTCAGTGTCCTAATTAAATGAGTTTGGTGACTTCAGTCCTTGTCTGAAGACATCTTTTTTTTACCTCAAAAGCCACCACAGCTGCTACAACGTATAATAACTGGCGTATTTGTTAATACCACTGCAGGGATAAAGTATCAGCAATGAATAAGCACAAAGACTGAAATTAGAAGTATTTACAACTGTGTTGAAATATGTTACTGAGAACAGAGATGACTAGGCTATGATATTTAAGAAAATAATGTGGGGGTTTTTTTAAGTGTTTCTTAAAAATAAATCTTAAGCTAGAAGACACGATTCTTTAAGCTTGTTATGCCAATACAGGAAAACTATATTTACAAATTAAAAAAAAAAAAAAAAAAATTTCAAACAAGCTTATAATTGTCACTATGTAAGTATTCTAATCAGTTCATTTATTTTGATAATAATAAATTCCCAGATGAAACTGCTAACACAAATGAGCCCCTAACAGCCTAACAAGTACTTATAATAATATGAGTTCTCATTCAAAATCTGAACTGCATAGAAAGGGTTTTTTTTTTTTGTTAACTTTCTTGGTTTTTCTAGTGGAATTGAAAAATGTAATAAAATGAAGTTTGAGGTAATTGTTTAATTAATATTTCTTTGAATTCAAAAAAATGCCATTCACTATTTTGCCTAACCATTACTCTCCCCTGTAAAATTACATTTACAAGAAATACCTTCCAGTCTGGAGGCGTGTGGGGTTTTTGCTTAGTGTGCAGGTACACATACAAAGTTCTCTGGATGCTTTCTACTCCTCTAGTTTTGCTTTCAATGCATGCATATAATTATGTTTGTCATGGTAATTGAACCTGGAGTTGTCAGAATGGGGAAGTCATTTGTGTTTGGCTGGAGCATAGACTTCTAGCTAAAAAACACCACAAGACCATTCTATTGGTTTAAGGCTGACATGGCCAGAGGTTAGAGAGAGAGAGATGGTTATCTCATTTGTTTAATTAGTATCTAAGAAGCTTTCCAAGTATTATGATTACTGAGCATAGTGTTGGACTATCTACTTTAGGCTACTTACACACTTTTTGTAATGTATGGGGGTTTTTGGACTTGATGCTGTAATCCTACATGTGAGCAGATTCCTTCTAATTTCATAAATTCAGAGGTGCTTGCAATGAGGTTTCATGTTTGATTGATGCACCTGAAGGTTCAGAAGGGAAAGAGGAGGGTTTAGGAAGAGAGGTGTACAATTGTTACTACCCCTTTGAGAACAGTGCTGCGGTAAGAAACATAAAATGGGACAGGGCCATAATTGAGTCTGTTTGGCTTAAGGAGCATTCTGACTTCATAAAGACTTGAGGAAAAGTTACTTCAAATCTTGGCATATAAACCAACTTTAATGGGATTTGATGAAATTCTATTTTCAGCTACTTTTTTTGTTTTATGATTATTTTAATATAATAAGACTGGAAGAAACTTTAGGAAATTGTCTTAAATCCAGAATCTGTTACAGCTAAACCATTCCTGACAGACATTTTTCTGACCATTTTCCAAAGCTATCCAGGGGTTTTCTGTGTTCCTTGCACATCTGTCTACCTCTCCAAAGTTTTCAATGTCTAACTCACATCTCCATTTCTGGAATATAAGCCCATATTTCAGTTGTCTTAAAATGATGGGTTTATTTTGAAGTCTTTTCTGGATTAAGGTCCCATATTTTAGTCTCTTCCTGTAGATTGTTTTCTAGGCTGCTTCTCTTTCAAATTAACTGCATCTTATTTTTAACCTGCAGTCAGTGTCCACCACTAAACAGTAACCCATTTAGGGCCTTACCATTCTGTCTGTAAGGCTTCCAGCATGATACCTGCTTTTATTTGCAATAGCTTTGTAGAGTCAGGTTTAGCTTCTGATCCAGATCCTTCAGTGCAGAACTGTTGCACCCTTTCTCAACCTACATTTCTGCAGTTGATTATTTCTGAGAGTAAGAATTAGCATACCTACCCTTGAATCACAGTCAATCTTTTGCAAACCGTTTCTACCAAGATCTTTTTGGACTCTTAATTGTCCCCCAGCACACCTGCCCACTTTCCTAGCTTAGATCAACCTTCAAACACTAGGATAGCAGTCTCTCTTTTCATCACGATTAATGATGAAAATAAATTCAGTGCTTACCAAGAACCCCATTTGATGCCTCTTTCCCTTTAGATGGTGAATTACCGATAGCTATAGTATAATTTTTTTTCTATGGCTATTTACCCTGTAGCAATACCATGTAGATGATGTTTCTTGGTTAGACCAGGAGACAGTCCTGTGCGATGATGCCAAAAGTCATCCTAAAAGTGCAGCATCAGTAATGTCCCATTCTACAAGGCTTCTTACCTTGTTATGCTTTGTTGCTGATGAATCTATGCTCAGTTACTCATTTCCTGGTTTTCTGCTAGGTGATTTACAAACTGAGAAAGTAAAAGAAGTTAAACTAACTAGGCTATAATTTCTTCCTCATCCCTTTGAGGCAGGCATTATTTTTGCTCCTTTAAAGGCTGTTGTACCTCCATCCATCCATCCATCCATCCATGTGGTTTCCATAATAATTCTAATGATAACAGCTTTCAAGCAGTAACAGCTCTGCTATTCATCCACTTCTCTTAAGACTTTGGCCAAATTTAATATGGCATAGCCAAATTAAAATTACTTGACCTAAATATTTTTCCTAATCTTTTCTTTCCCTGTTCCATCCTGATATTGTCTCCCCATATTTTTCTTGGTTTATTGTTTTGTTTGTTTGATTGGTTGTTGTTTTGTTAACTTTTAATTGTGCAAGCCAGCTGATTACAATTGACCTTCTTATTAACAGCTGTCAATAAAGCAGTAACCAGTTCAGACTTCTTGATGCACTATGTCTATAGCTTGCTTTCACCATCAAGCTGCTGACCAACCAGTACTTTCCTTGGTCCTCCTCTTATTCTGAAGTGTATTTGTAGAACTTCTTTTATCCTTTGTTTCTGGCTAATTGTACCTCAATTTATTTGGTATTTTACTTTTCTGATCATGCCTCTTCATGATCATGCTTTTCTTTTATACTTATATTTGACATTTTCCACTTTCAGATGTTCACATCTTATGCTTGAAGTCAATGAAGAAATTAACTTCTAGCTGAGATGACTGAAACTTAAAATATTTATATCTTTATTTATAGCCTTCCTTTGTATTGGGGCAATTGACATCTCCTTTTTTTCTTTATTTGCCGTTTTGTTTTTAAAAAATACATCTTTTTATTGATTTCTTTTTTTCCATATATCTGTTTTAGGCAACCCTGTCTGTCAGTTCTCTGAGTTAATTAAAATGTTACTTTTTAACATGAATTATTTTTATCTGCTCTTGTCTTAGGTGATTTCCTTTTTGTGGTTATCTGTAAATTCAAATGCTAAACTAGTGAACTGTTCAGTTTGCAATTTGGGTAATTTCATCAGTTCTACCTGTGGTTCTCCTCATTTCTTATACTGCATTTCTGAGTCAAAAAAATCGCCATATGATATGTCTGGTGATATATCAATGAAAAAATGCAATGAAGTTATGAATATACCTAATACTTTCTCATGTAGTAGTATTTGCATATGTGACTTCGTTTATAAGTGCCTAAATAAAAGCACCTCTCAATTCCTGAAACCGAGACAAACATACAAAAGCACCTTGTCCCAAAGTGTCCAGCACCGCTGTCTCCGACAGAGGCAAAACCAACAAATCAGGTTCTGGATACTGCTTTCGCTACCTTACAGGTTGCTAGTAATGCAGCATATTTTCCAAGTAGAATAAATGTGGGTTTTTTTCATCCACATCTTTGATCTTTTTATATTTTGAAATTATTATCTTTTTAAGGAATTTAAATTTGAAATTATTGAATACCCAGATGGGGCAGGATTTGGTTTATTTTAATCTCTGAGATAAGCAAAACTTCCCTTTTAGAATGGAATGTTTTTCAGGAAGCATCTGCATCAGGTGTTCCTTATAGTTCCTGAACCATGTGTTCCCTATTTACAGTGGTTTCAAAAATTCAGTCAGGAAAGTGGAGTCAGTGCAGTGGAGTGTAAGAAGGAGAAAAGAGCTGGAAATAAGACAAGGAAATTTTAAAAAGAGCAAAGAGGTAGGTGAGGGGTGAGTGTGGAGGAGGCAGCCTTTTGCTCAGTACAGTTTCATTCTTAGCCTGAATGAACCACGCTTGCGCTCCTTGACTTGCACTGCCTTCCCTTAGGTGGCTGGTGGAATTCAGTGCGCTGGCTTGAAAATCTCAAGTGCTCTGGGAATGGCTTCCCCGCAAGTCATGTTATGTGCCACAGTGCAGCAATCAAAATGAATGAAATCACATTAGTACAATTAAAGATTTTTTATTTATGTGAGCAAGTTATTGGGAGCGCGCTCTCTGGTTGTCTTAGGTCATGAATTTATCTGTTCTACCTGAAATAATTTAGCAGACATATATAGTTTTGTGGCTAGAAGCCACAAAACAAGGAAGCTGATGTTTTCACTTTCTCTGACCTATAGCATTGCTTCTTCACATGCTATTAATACTGCTTGAGTTACCCCAGTGATTTAAAATGTTAATGATATGTGACAGACTCTTTACGCATATTAGCTCCCTTCCTGCCTAGTACAATTAAAGATTATGATGAACCTTCTACAGCACTAGAAGAGGGAAATTATTAAATGCTGGAGGTTTTTTTCTGAGAAAATTCTACCCCAATATGTTTAAAAAGTTTAAAAGAAATATACAGGCATGTAGCATCACTTATCTAGTTAAAATAACTAGCAAAATAACTTGATGAATAGTTTTACTGCATATGCTTATGTACCACTTTGTTCATAAGCTGGGCTAAGAATTATTATTGTTACTGTCTTCCTTCACTGTAAAAAGTGTCTTGTAAAGCTTAGGGGAAAAAAAAAAAAAAAGCTTGCAGTCAAAAAGTCATCTAAAATATTACTAAATCTCTCTCCTTGTGCCAGTTACCGGTTCTTTTACCCAGAAGCAGGTGTTCAGCAGTATCCAAACTTGTAGTGCCAAAATATCCCTTTAACAAAGAGTAACTGGTTGGGCAGCAATGCTTTAGTTATGAAGAAGTCCAGAGTGGGAAATACAGCATGTACTTTTAGACAAATAGTACTCTTGTTTGAACGACAGAACTGGATTTGGGGTTGGTTCCTGTTCCTACCTGCTTCTGAGAGCAACATAAGCAGCAGTGGCACAGCCAGATGTAATAATGCCCCTTTATAGGCAGGTCTGCGAAGATGGGAAGTGGAAGGTAAAGGTGTGGATCTTTACGGTTTACCACAGCATTATAATGTGGAGGTGTGAATGGAGTCCTCCTCAAATAAGCAAAGCAAAACAGAGAAAAACCTCCTGTTGTTGGCTTTTGATTATTTCTGCAGTGTGCATTACAAGATTACTAATTACATGTGTCTTCTAGAAGGTGTGTTCTGTGGGTCATGTCTACGTCTTAATGGCAGTCAGTGCAATTCTGAAGCGTGTTGTTGCACCTACCTGTCTTTTTTTGGTATGTTGCCTTGCTTGTGACTTTTAATATGGGATATTCAAACTCTATTGATGCTGTAACAAAATTTATTTTCTGCTCAGGCTATTTTTTTTTTTTCAAATCCCTCTTAATATTCAATTTGCCTTTCTTGCTGACCACAGACCCAGTACTTTCAGAGAGCTATCTACAATTATTACAAGAGCTCTTTCTTCTGTTACTACTCAGTAGAGCCCCTCATAGAGGATGTAAAGTTTGGATTAATTGCTAATCATTTGGTAATCATCAGTGCATCTCTGGGATAATGGAAAGATACTATTACCACTAGGGCTTCGACTAATTGCAAGTATAATGTCATGTATCTTAGTTACTTGGAAGCATGTGCTGTGGCAGTGATTCTAATTGGTTTTTGTGTTGGCTGCCAACACAAATGCATAGTGTTGGTTTTTTTGCTTGTCTCCATTTTGTCTTTACTTCCAGAAATGGGCTTACAGTGAGTTATTTCGTTTCTGTGTAATCGTGAATGTACATTTGATTTCATTAGGACTTGGTCTGTAATCCCAGAATCTTTTGGCTTCTATAATGTAGTCGAGGTTCAGAAGTTCCTCTCCTGCACCAGTTTGTAGCCTCCCATGTGTTCTGTCCAGCTGTTTCTGGATCTTACCTCACTAAAAGACATTCATTTTTAGCCTAGATTATTTCAGTGTCTTTATAGTAAGTATTGTTATACAGACAGGTGGGGTGGATCTGTGATCTGGGGCAAAGGCCCATGAATAAGCGGCTAGCTTCATTTTTGAAACTGCAGTATCACCGCCCTGGTAGGGCTGGAAGGAGAGATTCCTAAATATTTCAGAAAACTTGGCACATGATGACTTCTTGGTGGCTGTGTAGCTAGGACTTGAAACCAAATTCTAGACTGCTATCCTCTCCCTGATATAATGAAAGTAGACTGCTGGGTACCAATTACGCCTGAGCTGCTGTTAACTGTATGTAAGAGGAATTCTCAGCTGCTTTAGCTAGTGTTTTGTCCTTCAAATACAAATATATGCATCCTTCTACAATTTTGACTTAGTTATGCAAATGTCATGAGAAGGGATATGAACACTTTAACGTCTTATGGGATATTTCAACAGGGTTGAGTTGTATTAGGAACCATAGTTCTTTGTATAAAAGTATTCTGGATAATTTATCTGTACAGAGAACTGGAGGAAATTTTGGTCTTGACAGAGATCAGTTAACATCTTGTTCCTATATGTTTGGCTTCAGGATAGTGAAGATTTCACCCTCTGCTGATTGGCAAAGCTGAATGCTAAAGCTGTAGAAGGGTCTTCATCTCCTAGAAGCAGGAGAAGAAATGCAGATAATATACTTATAAGTGTTCCTAAACATATTATGGGCGTTTCACGTGCTGTTTGGCACACTGTGTAAAATTACATGCCCTCTTAGTGAAAGAAAAAGGTGTCAGGACTTTCAGTCTCTGGGGGATGTTCTTGGTATATAACTCAGTTGTCCAACTTTCACTTAATTAGCAAGGTTTTGTACAAAAGCATATCGACCCAAAGGCTCATAGCTGTTCCTGTAATTTGATTATAAATGTAATGACTGTGTGACACCTTTCTGCCTATGATGTTATGTGTAATCCTTTCTGCATGTGGCTACAGCTCTTGGAAGTTCTATATTAAACTCAGTACTGTGGTTACTCTTGAATGAAATTACTGGAACAGTGTTGGAGGAAAAAGTACACGGAAGGATTTAAGGCAGAACATGGCAAAGCAAAGGCTGCAATTATCTGCAGCTGAAAACAAGTAGCTTTTAATATGTCCATTCACCTAAGAAGGGAGGGAGAATTATAGACCACATGCTCTTTCTTTCCCTTTTTCTATCATTTCTCCTTTTCTTTTTCCTTTATACAGTTTATCACCCATAATTTCAGGATGTGTTTTGTTTCTTTAAGCTGTTTTATCTATAGGCTTATGAGGTCAGTCATGTGTGAATTCTTTTGTTAGTCACCTCACCTTTTGCCTTGATGATAGAAAATTGATCAGGCCTAAAGTACAAGTTCAATAGACAACCCCCTTGGTCCTTTGTCTAGGAGAATAGCTACCATTGAAGGCCATGAGCAGGTTGCTATTAATATGACAGCCTGCTCTATCTCCCACTGTAATTTATAATGAAATACCTAATCTCCATTATTTTGATCCAAGCAGGCGATCCCATGAAAAAGTCTTTTCATCCAGTTCCCAATGGCAGTTACATGAGAAATGGCAAACCAATAATTTTTGTCAAGTTTTTTAAGCCAACAGAAATGCTTTTCCACTGCTACAGTTTCAAAAGGCACAGATAAAGCTCATTCACTGAGATGAATGAAAAAGCCATCTGGGGTTTTTCTTTTTGACTTCCTTTCCTTTTCTCCATCCTTGTAATCAAATTTGAGCAAAATCAAATGGGGCTTTCTATGAAAGTACCTTTTGTTGATCTGAACGAGCTGGTAATTTACAAAATACCCTTCCTTTGTGAGGAAGGCTAAAGAAAAAAAGAATCAGTAGCTTTTAAAGCTGGGCCTTGGTGGGACTCTAAATGCAGTGAAAGCAGTCTGTGTTGAGAGATTGAAATGCATTTCAAAGCCAGGCCTGAGTCAGGGTACAGGGAAGAAAAAACCTATGTGCATTTTATAAGAAGAAAAACCTGAATGGGAAGGGGAAAAGAGAGAGAGAGGAAAAAATCTGGATAATACATTAATCATTATTTTGGAAATTGTCTTCCTTACTAACACATACTGCGTAACTAGTGATTGAGAACTTGGATTTTTGTTCTATTATAGGCATCTCAACATTTGTCTGTGCTGCTTTAAAGTTTGAGAGGCAAGGATCCTTGAACACTGCTGGACTATGTTTTAACTGTGTATATATATTTTTTCAACTTTGCCTTTTTTTGGTTCTTTTTCTTTTTTTTTTTTTTTTTAACCTTGCCTGTGAAGTATTATGGGGAAAAATACTTGCAGGAGAGCTGATTCTTTTGGGCATGCTAATATTTATTTTTATTGTATTTCTGCTTACCAGATTTCCTAGTGGTAATTATTTCCAGTTGACTCGGACCAAAGGACAGTGTGGACAGCTAACAAATAGTAAGTTTATGCCTTGTTTTTGCTATTCACATTTCATTATTAATGTGGAAAAGCTGAAAATGTTTCATTAATTGCAAATTCTGTACTGTAAGAATGCTGTACAGCTGTATGAATCTATTAATGTGAAATACTGATGTGGTTTAACTCTTCTTATCTCTGTTACCCTAACTGTTTAGTCAGATACAGATAAGTGCATTGTTCTGTATTAGAAGATAATATAGCTTCTGAAATAAACACTAATTTACATGCCATATTCAAAGGTGTGAGCAAACCGAGCCCATATTTTAATCTCTATATTTACAGACTTGCTAGAATGCAAAAATGTTTCTCCTTTACCACTTGTGTTTTGATTCAGGATATAAATGCATTTGAAAAACAGCTTCCTGGTTGCACAACATAAAATATTACTGGTAATTTTACAAAAATGTAGGCACTTGTAGTAGAAATTCTGGGGTGTAGGTTTATTTTTTAGGAGAGCTTCTCATGTTATTTTTAGCTTGGCTTATGCTGTATTCTGGTAGGAAGAGTAGAGTGGTATGAATGTTACTGGCTAAATCTCATTATTGTTGTTAATGAAGCACCGGTAAAACCACGTTGACTTTGAAATTATACTTTGCAAAGAGAAATCATGGAAATAATTCAGAACTGTGAACTTTCAGTTATAAGCTGTTTGGTTTAGATGAAGTGGTATGAGACATGATTTATTTTGTGTTACTTATGCATGTGTATGTACCATGTCATGATATCAACTTAGAAAGCATACTATAGTAAAACAGGTGAAGATAAGTCTTTTGCTTCTTAACATTACCAAAAATCTGAAGTCAGCTGTATACAATTTGAGTGTGGTTTCCATTAATGAGATCCCAAATTATTTAGCAAATATCTTCCAAAGTATTTTCTTTGATGCAACCTGACATCTGATAGAGTTGGAGAATGTCAAGAAGTCACTTTTGTATCTGTATTAATTGCCCACTTCTAGTTCTTACTATCCTATTCACTTTCAATTTCCTACAGTATTTGTTTTCTCACATGGTTTTGAGCCATTTGCTGCCTCCTAATGACTGACTTATAAAACAGCAAACATGGAAAATTTCCAAAAAACTTTTTCTGGAACACTCACTGCTGCATATTTTAGTTTTCATATATTTAGAACTCATGAAGAAATTTGTAGCTTTACTTTTTGATATGTTTATCAGAACAACAGACTTTCTACCCTGAGAAACACAGTATACAGTGCCTTAATGGGGAACTGTTCTAGGGCTGATTATGGAAACAAAGACAGAAGTAGTTGACTTGGCTTGTGTCATTTAGATAACGTAAGAATCTGTGCTTTCAAGGGCATGCATACCAGTGGCATATGCTGCATATTTTGGTTAAATGATTGTCTTCTTCCCCATCCCTCTTTTAAAAATAATAATTAAACTTTCTCTGTCTAGTTCTGTATCCTTCCTCCTTTATACTTTCTTAAACTTTAAGATAGAGTCTCCATTAAAGACTTTCTCAAACCTAATAGGTTTTAATTGGTTATTTAACAAATGAAGCAATAACAAAGCAAGATAGCATCCATCACGGTCTTAGCGTGCTAACAAGGCTTGTTGCCTTACTATGTACTGTTCCTAGCACAGTGCAGCATCAGGTTACTTGAAAACTTTGGGACCTGTTAAAATATAAATAAATACAAAGAATTATATGGGACGTGTAGAGAACAGGGATTTTTATCTCTGTGCAGTCTTTTCCCTCTTACAAATTCTTCCACAGTTTTTAAGGATATGATCTTGTAAGGAGGACAAATGAATTGGGACGAGTGTGACTTTGCCCTTTACTATTTATGTGTATTTATGGATATGCTCTGAACTTTCCTCTGGATTGAGTTGCACTCAGGAACAGTGCTCCATTTGTGGCAGAATGTTTGTAAACCACTGGAAGGTTTTTAAACATGGATTGGGTCTTGCAGGAGTACCTCCAGCTGTACCTGATTTCAAGTTGCCAAGTCTTGTGCTTGAACCTTTCAAGTTCAAGCACATTTTGCATTAGAGTATGAAGAATTAGTATAATAAATTACTTGCAGTGTCTTTTTAAATAAATGTCCTCCATCATTTTAGTCACCTCTTCAGAAGGCTTTGTCACAAGAGAGACTCACAGCAACAAATGACTACACCTTTTTTAGAGAATATGTATAATTGTGTACTTCATTTGTATGCATAATTACTGTAATCTCTGATTTGAATCTTTGAGATGATATTACAGTAATGAAACAATAAAATGGGAAAATGAAGTTATGTCAAGTTAAAAAGTACTTTCTCTGATAGACAACATAATTCATTGCAGCAGACTGCAGAAGGAAATGCATGCAGTGACAGGATAGCAACACCATGAGTGAGCGGTTGTATCTGTGGCTGTATTTGTGGAGGTGACTGTTGAGTATGTTGATAATTCCAGTGCCTAAGGTTAGGGTGTTAAATTCCATGGCTTGGGTGTTTAGTCACACTGAGTTGGATTGGGGTGGGAAACGATGTTCAATGGACTTTTCAGTGGCTTTTTTATTTTTTTATGTCTTAAACAGCAATAAGTGGGGACAAAGGACGATAATTCCTGAGTCTCATGTGCCCTCTAGGGTTCTGCATTGCCTGCAAGAAACAGTTTTCCTTCCAGCAATTTTTTTTTCAGTCACTGAACACTAAAAGCATACTCAGCCTTAGTGAATATATGTAACAGCTTATGGTGTAACTGGTTTCTCCTAAAGATCGTAAGAAAATGCAGAGCTAGACAGCCTCACAACTGGAAAGAGTCCCTTAGAGGAAAACAAAAGCAGAGAAAGGCTACAGAAAATACGGGAATTGGAGTGAGTATAGAGTGTTAAAGAAGAGATAAGAGAAATCCAAAGTCTGGTGGCTGGTGTTGAGATAAGGAAAGCACATTAACACTTGGGTGTCCCTGGGCACAGGCCTTCTCCTTGAGGTCCTAACCACCATTCAGATTGACTGTCCCAGGGCTGATTGCTGTATTGACTTGAATCTGATGTATGTGTTCACACACATTACCCTAAAAATGGCAATTTTTTGAAGTTGATTTTTTTGCTGTAATGTTACTCTTCAGTGTGATCTTATTAAAAGAAGGTGTGAGCTGCTTTTTTGAAATACTAATGAAGTGAGACTTTGAGCTTGGGTGCTTATGAGCAAAACAGGGTATGTTTGCACTAGTGCTGGACAATAGTGTTTCAGTTTTTTCCTGGGGCCAATGCTTAGTGACATCAGGTTGCAGGGCTGGGGCCCTTGTGATGTTGATCTTGATTTGAAAAGTAGAGTAACATGCAGTGTTCTTTTTTGTTCCATGAAGCCCATCCCCAAACATCTCAGGATGCTTTCAGAATTCTTCATATTTCAGGCCTGGCTTTCAGTGAGCACAGTGGCTGTCAGGCATGGGGCAGTAGTATCAGATGCATCAAAATACAAGTATAGAGTGCTATCATCTTCATTTAGAACTGTTGTAGCATTCCTGATGCACCATGAGTTTGCTGTAGTCAAGCCCATAATGCAGATAAAATTTGCTTTTCAGCATGAACTGTATGATAAAATGTGTTGTGTTTGGAGATTCTGTGTGGGTTTCTGCTGTTTGATTTTTGTTTGATTTGGTTTGTGATTTTGTTTGTTGGTTGGTTTTGTTTGTTGGGGGTTTTTTCTGGTTTTGTTGTTTTGTTTGTTTGATGGTTTTTATATTTGTTTTGTTTTGTTTGTTTATTTAAACATCTCATTCCTTGTGGATTCATAGATGACCTGTAAAACAGCTCAGAAAATTACTTCTGTTGTTTTGAGCACTTACCTGGACTTTCCATTTAGCCAGATTTGACTGTGGATAGCAAACACTTTGTATTAAGTAAAAGATAATACAGAAACAGATGTTCTTATGGACTGGGCTTACATATAAAACTGTTAGAAGATAAAATAGTCTGATAAATTACTACATGTAACCCATTGTAGTCCACCCAGTGACTAAGAATGCTCAGGACTTGAGATAAAGTTTTCATCAAACTAGTCTTTAAAAAAGCCTTTTCTATTTGCAAATTTCTTGTAGGATACATTGCTGTCCAGTCAAGTTATAGTGTCTGGATAATACTCCTTTAAAATACTTTCTGCCAGTTTTACACTTTTGAGTGGAACAAAACCTGTGAAGGACAGAGTGTTGGAATTAATTGCAGAGTGTAAGTGCTTATAATGTGACCATCACCCACAATATCAGTGTCTGGTTTAATAT
>JAAGNO010008964.1:0-47786 GCA_033439905.1 Ceryle rudis
TATGATATAGACTAAACATTTCTGTCTTTTATTTAATGAAAACTTAATCTTCTTTTTTTCCTTTTTTTTTTTTTTTTTTTTTCCCTCCTTTAACTAAACTACTTTCTCTGATGCATGGGGGAGGGGGGGTTAACTTGATAGCAGGGGACAAATAAAAAGAAGCAAATATTACACCATGTTCTCCTATCATTTTAAAGCTGATGTTGTGACTCTAGAGACTTGTTCGTGACTTTTCAATTGTGGTGTTGAGTGTCCTTGCTGTACAAGTCACCTCTATGCAGAGATCATTAGACAACAGGGCCCTTGATTTTGCTTTTTCAGTTTAAATTAATTGCTTACTATTAGTGTCTTGACACTGTAGAGATAAAGGTACGTTTTAAGAGGGAAATACAGATGGTCTCACAGAGTCTTACCTTGAGTCTGTTACCCATCCTCTTTCTTTATATAAGTTCTTGAGCTTCATGTGCAAGCCATGACTATGGGGTAGATGACACAGTTGAGAATTTTTTTTTTCTTTTTTGAGAAAGGTTTGTTGAGGTTTTTATATCTTACGTGGCAAGGAAGAGCTTATCCCAAGATGTGATTATAGAACCATTGAAAGTAGGTCTGGCTTTATAGGATTAATGTATAGGACTTAAACCAACGCATTCTGGCAAATGTGTTCAGAAGCAATAGAGGTAAACTGGTAATGGAGAAGAGGTATTCTCGGGAATTTAGGTGTACTACTACATAAAGACTTTGAAGAATCTGGGTGCACTCTACTCCATGTGTTCAGGCTGCTGCATGTCCCTCTGTCTTGTTTCTTTTCCATATTCTTTCTCCAGAACTCATGCTATTTATGCCTTCCTGGCCTCTTATGTGATGTAGTGTCTTCGTTGCTTTTTCATCAGCTGTTTCTTCCTTAATCTTCTCAAACAGTAGTGGCAAAACCATTATCACTTTTATCTTCATCACTTTCCTTTATGAAATGTTCTCTTCACTCTGTCAGCTTCTGTTTTCTGCTTTAGGTGCTTTAACTTCCTTCAGAAGGCTTGGTGTGTTTCACAAGCCCTTACCAGAACACACTCTCACTGGGATACAGGGACATTAGCTTCTTTCCCCTCTGACACAGTTTGAATTCCTATGTCTCCTGTTGCAGCATATTCTGTGCTGTACTCCTATATTTCCACCAGTGATTAAAAGCAGTATGCAAATTTTGGTCAAAAAGCAGTGTTCTAACCTGCAGGCTAGACACACTTGATTCCCTAACCTGAAAGGTTTAAAGAACAGAAGTGTATGAACCAAAGTCCATTGTTTAAAGAAGTGCCTCAAAGACTATGTAGTTTTTGGCCAATCTCATAATTTGAATGAAACTGCATTTATAACTTTTGATCATGTGGGAATGGGCAGCCCTGTCCTGCTGCTTCTTTCTCCCCACTGTTACGCTTCTGTGCTTTCTTCATTGCTGTCTCTTGATATGTCATTTCATCCCAGGTGTTGTATGTTATCTTGTTTTCTGCAGATGTTTCCATAGGAAGCCTCTCTTCAATGCCTTGAAGAATCATCTTGAGGTTCCTTCAGAGCTGTAGAAATAAACATAATTAAAGGAAGATAAGCTACTTTGCTGATAGTTTTATCCCTTGAACATCTTTATCCCTTGCCAACACACAGTCTCTCCTTTCTTTGTTTACTCTCCTCCTAGTTAGTTTGGACTAACAGGGTAGAGGTCAAAGCAAGTTCAGAGTGGGGCACAAGATGAAAGATCCTAAAATGAAATGACAGCAGTGTGGTATAATTCAGAGAAGGTGATAGGAAAAGGACTTATGATGGGACTTTGTGCTAGCCTAAGAGTAGAAAGAAGAGAATTGTCCTCTCTAGGCTAAACATCTCCCTTTATCTCAGGTGGGTAGATGTCATTACCTAGTGCTGCTTTCCCCTGGTTCTGTAATTAGTAACTAAGAAGAGGCCGACACCCACCTCTCTACTACCTCCTGTCTTCGTGTTCAAAACAAAATACTGCCAACAAGAACAGTATTTGGGGTTTGGAAGAACAGTGAATTTGGGGTTTAGTTGTTCCTGTGGGAAGTGATGGTTTGTATGCACTCAGGAGAATGAATTAAACAAAATCTCTGAAAGTGTTTGAATGCTCTAAATATTGATAGTTACTGGTTAGAGAAGTGACTCTTCCTCCAGATGCCTTTTTTTAAATTCTCTCTTTTCCCCACAGCTGAAATTATTTGGTGAATTTGCAGAACAGCATAGGCCGTTTTTCAGCCTATGAAAGACAGATTTTCTCCTAGGCACTTTTTGTTTAAAATACTTTTATGTCCAGGCAATAAGAAATGGGAGCCAAATAAACCTCCCATTGTGGGTAGCAGGAAGTTGCAGTTGCCTTGGATGAACCAGGGGCACTGCAAGGAGGATACTGTCTTGCGAATGAAGGTCTTCTACTAATAATCTGTTAAACACATCGGTCTGCTGTCAGCAAGTCTATATACAAGAATGCAACGGGCAAGCAGGAAAATTCAATTTACTTAATATGTGTAACAAGCACATGAGTTAAAGCATGTGGATATAAACATTGAGGGGGGGGGGGGAAGCCCCTTCTTATTTTGCTTCTAAGGAAGATTAAGTTATGTTGCATTTTATTTCAAAACGAAAGAAGCTATACAGGCATTTAATCCAGCTGCCTTAGTGAAAACACACTTTGACATTTGCAGTTTTTGGTGAGCACCCCTTGGTGTCTGTTGGTGCAGGTATGTCCCAGGAGACATGCCAGTAGCAGGCTCATAAGCAGTGTGACACAGCTTCCAGGGGAGTTTTAGTCTTTTAACTTTGTTCAGATCTTGTAATGTATAGCCCAAAACTGTGTAAAACATCCATTACCCTCATTCCATTTACTGAAGAGAGTAAGTCACATTTACCTATTCCTACTTAAGTTTTAATAAAAATGTTTACATACCACTAGGTTGTCATCTTTGTCCAGTCTAAAGGCAAGGGTGTGTCATCATCCAGATGTAAATTGCTGGCATTTTGCATAATCCATACATTTCCTGTGCTGTTTAATCAAACTTTGTATCCTGTATAAAAAGCTAATGCTATGTGGCTTTTTGGCATACTTACAGCAACTGCTCACCAAGACTTCAGGCAATTTTCTTGAACTGCTGAGCTCAGTGAAAAGGGAGACAGATAAATCATAAGTCAAGCAGATCTGGTATTTATTGTGCTGGTCTTAGTGTATGCACGGGACCTTCTTACATCATTGAGTTTGGCACTCTAAATTGCTTGTAATATATAGCTTAACCTTAGACACTGTCCAGTCAGTGCTATGTGGGATCCCCAAAATCCTGAAGGCTTCTGTACTTCACAGAGTGACCTGAGACCATGGACCTTTCTTCATCTCTTATCGCTTGTTTTTTTTTCCGGAGACTGGGTAACCTGGAAAGCTGTGGTAAAAACCTGCCTAAGCCATTACAGAATCTCTTTAAACTTGATGTAGAAGGGAAGGAAAAAAAACCAAAACAAACCAAACAAAAAAAACCCCAACAACCACAAAACCCCCCCCCCCCCAAAAAAAAACCCCAAAACAACAAACAAAAAACAAAAACAAACAAACAAACAAAACTGACAAAATAACCCCACAATAATAAACTTGGGAATGGCTGGTCATAATTGTATATCGACTCATGTCAATAAATTCCCCCCAGCCCTTTCTCTTTGGTCCAGATCATCCTGCAAAACACCCTAATTCCATAAAAGATAAAAACTGGAACCAGTCCATTGAAATGGGGCACAGCCAGTGTGAAACAGATCACATAAAGGCACATATCCCCTAAATTCACTTAGGATTGTCTACCAGATGTACTTGCTTGCATGTCTTGCTTACCACACCTGTTAGTCATGATGAAAGCTGGCAGAAGTCAGAAATTGCATGTTGGGGAGGAAAAAAGGGTATAAATATCATGGAGCTGCTCATAAGTGAAGAAAATAATACTGGAATTCAGGCTGCTGTACAGTCTTAATTTAGCCTCTTTCTTTGACTGTATTTTAAAACAACCTTGAGTTCTGTAACAGCATCCCATTCTTTCCAGAGGATGCTCTCCTCCCTCCCAGGGACAGGTAGCGGGGGACATTGCTTTGGAGGTGTATTATGTGTTACCACATATATTAAACCCAGGGGCTCACAAATGATGTGAGCCTAAAATTATTGGAGGGAAAGTTCTCCAGACAGTAAAAATTTTTAAATTTGTGGCAATAGGAATGAGAAGTAAAAAGAGCCTATGTACATACTGTGAAATAGTTTGCTGACAGACTTTTTTTCTGGGGTTGGTTTCCTGGTGCACATGCACAATTAACTGTTTGCAAAGTTGTCTGTGCTGAGAGAGAATTTTTCAGCACAAAACTTGGCACAGAATGCATAGGTATCCCCAGCTTATTGTCACGCACCTTTCGGTGTTGTTGGCCGGTGGATTACTACAGCTGGTGTAGGACAGAGGTTAGTGAAGGAATGGGACTCCATGTTATGAATGTTTGTGCTCTCACTTATCTCACTTACAGAGCCCAGATCTTGGACCTGTCCCTCCCGGGGGCTGCTCACTCACCCTGGGGCTGTGCTAGCTACCAGCATGGTAGCAAGGCATCCTCTGTGCTTGTGTTGTGCCAATGGTTGGTGTTGCTGGGAGGAGATAACATTACTTGTGGTGAAAAGATAAGCTTTGCTAGGTCATGTCAATCTTGTACATGGACATATACAAATCTCTAGTGAGTGTAGGTGATTTTGAAATATAGTCAAGGCCATAGGTCTCTAACTGGTTAAGTTACTGTTTGAAATTCTTGTCATGTGCTAGTCCTTCACCATATTAAAAAGCATCCTGTGAAATAAAATGAAGTTAAATCTCACTTTCTGTGGCACAAAACACTTGACATTACAGAACTGCAAGTTTATAGGGAAATTTTAACAGAGTGTGTGAGGAATAGACAATACTGCAGCAGTGATGTTGAAGCCGTGATGGTCTAAGGATATAAGCAAGGCTGTGCTTGCAGGGTGGTACCTCTTATTAGATAAATTCATATGATTAGAAGAAAAAGGCAAAATACCAAACACTTTTTTTTTTTTTTTGTTAATGTCTGAAACTGAAGGGTTGTACTTGGGTTAAATATCGTTTCTTCAGGTTTATTTACTCTAGGCAAACATTTTTACAATTTAAGCTTAAGGTTCATTTGGTACTTCTGGTGTAAAAGCAGAGTATAAGCAAGGAGGCAGTGTTAAGTTCACTAGTCCTGTGGGACAAAGGTAGAAAAAGGTTGTTGTTATAATTAAAACACTATTGTTGTGGTTCAGAGACCATCTGACAGCCATGCAGGATCGTTTACCAGCAAACATCATGCCAACAATGCTTACAAAAACTAAGCTGAACGGAAGTTTTGCATTTACGTCAGATCCCAGACAGGACAGTGGGTAGGGGAGAGGAAATTCACTGGTAAATGGAAAAGGAACTAAACAAAATTGGCAGGGAAAGAAATGTTATTTTCCAGCCTACAATAGGATATGACAAACAATGGATGTAACTTATAGTTATTTATAAAAAAAAAAAAAAAAAGTCCTTTTGGAGCAGTGACCTTCTTGTCTAACTGTTGTAGAAGATGGGAGTTTGCCCCTCCAGGGGAGGAGGGGAAGCAGAAAATACTTCAGTTTTAACACATCATTCCTTCTCTACCTAGGCTATGGTAACCTGAGCCCCAGCACTGCAGCTGGTCGAATCTTCTGCATCATGTTTGCACTATTTGGGATCCCCTTGAACCTTGTACTCCTGAATGAAATTGGGCAGCTGATGCTCTTGGGTGTTCAGCGTTGTGCCCATCGCCTAGAGGAAGTGTTTCACTGGCAGGTAAGCAATGTAGAAAGGTATGTCTCATTCTCAAGTTCAAGAAAGAAAAGGCAGAAATGACATTTGACCAACAGCCTGCCTATGTATTTAGCCAAAATGGCAATAATACTTAGGAATAACTGGAAGCAAATAAATTTAGCTTATGACAGCCCTACGAGGTGTCAGATAACATTGTTTATTAATTGAGGACACTTCTGTGATGAATGGCTTCCCCTAGAGCACCAGAAGTGTCTTAGAGCCATGCACAGTCCTAGAATATCTGGTCTGTTTATCATCACTCATAGTTAAAATTGCATGCCTAAGTTACAGGGAAACATTTGTGGAATAGGCTTTAAACTGGCATGAATTTAGGACTCGTGAAGATGATGCCCAGTTTGTGTTGATTGGGAGAGCCACACCATTTATCCTAGTGGAATGTCATGAATGTTTGTGTGTTTTTATGGAGTCCAGCATCATCTTCAACCCGAAACTAAGCTGGACTTCCTATGGCACCCTTCTTTGTGACAGCCTTTTTTTTTTTTTTTTTTTTTTTTCCCCTTTCCTTTGTTTGTTCTGTTTTGCTAGAAGAAAGCTTCCCTCCTTATTAAGACCTGTGCACTGGTAACTGGCTTGTTACTGTTCCTCCTGCTACCTCCCTTGTTGTTTTCTGACAAAGAAGGCTGGTCTTACGAAGAAGGCTTCTACTATTCCTTCATTACCCTAAGCACTATAGGATTTGGAGACTATGTAATTGGTGAGTAGTTCACATTTAATTTGCTTTCACCTTCTAGACATCAAAGCCAAGTGTGTGGCATAGGAAACTCTCAACTTGGTAGTTATATACTAGTAGCAATCCACAGACCTGATGATAAATGTGTTGGGGTAGACATTTGACAGTTTGGAGAAGACATGATTTCTTAGACAGCAATGCCACCTGTGGAAGAGCAAACAAACTGTTTCCCAGTGGATGAGTAATCTTCCAGCATTCAGGTGATCTGCCTCTTGAATGACTACAACACCAGACTGGAGTGTTGTGGTTTTAATCGCAGCAGTTGCTGATGGTGTGCTTGCACTGCAGTGTATAGATGGTGATTAGAGTTAGGCAGATGCTATTCTGCATCACCATTAACAGACAGTGACCATTTCCTCTGTCAAAACCCCAGACAACTGCTTTCTAAAATGCAGCTTAAGTCACTTAGGTGTAGACTGTCAGGCACCAGGCACAGCCTAGTTTTGGTTGCCAAAACCCTTTGCCAGAGGAAATGGGTTTGGACCCATGCCTGATGCATTTGCTGAAGGACACGCCCTTTTGATAAAGAATTTGTCATTTAAAAACAAATTGATTATAGAAACACATGCACCCTTGATTCCCTGGGAGGCAGACTAAAATATTTTCTTATGTATTCTTTATTTTCATAGTGCTTGTTTGATGCTTGGACAGCTTAGTGGTGGTTACCTTAGGACTTATAATGTATTTGAAGTTATACAGGCTGTTCAGCATGGAGAAGCTATGACTAGAGCTTGTGTAGACACACTTAAATGATCTGGAATCAGGTTAGCTTCAGTAAGGGTAGCCAGATGGAGCTTAACAAAAGTTAGCCAGTTCAGCGTCTTCCTATGCTGATTTTGTAGATGATGCTGAACTCTGTGCTGCTGCAGCAGCTTTACTTCTCTCAGTCCCTGATAACTAGATTTGAAGCTCTTCACTAGTATACATCCCACTTCCAGGCATACCTTCACCAGTGTGGTACCTTTGTAACTAGCATACTGCCATAGATACACTGAATACATCAGCGACCTGTGGTGTGTGTAGTGTGTATGTATTGCACACTGAGTAAGCCCTTCTGTTGGACACAGCGTACCATGTAGGTCCTAAACTGCTTCTCATTGTGATAGAACAAGAAGAAATGGCCTCAAGTTGCAGCAGAGGAGGTTTAAGTTGGATATTGGGAAAAATTCTATCCAGAAAGGGTTGTAAAGCACTGAAACAGGCTGCCCTGTGGCTGGTACCTCCCAAACTTTAACCAGTGGTTTAGTGACAACCTCAAAATGTTTTGTGGTCCCATTACATTGAAAACACCTACAATGTTTATTATACAATATATAATAATACCAAGTAAGTGAATGTAAAGGATTGACTGTTTAATATGGCTCCACTGACCAGTGCTTATCTGTGCAAGTAATAACAGGATAGTATTCCTACATACAATCAGTTACATCTGATAAATACCTAAACATCCACCTTATGTATCCACCTCCTCAACCCAGCCCTATGTATATTTTTCATTGGAATGTGGTATAGAGAGTAGCCTCCAGGTTCATGGAGGTACCACGTCATACATGTTAATTCCTCACACTCTGGATCCAAAAGTATCAGGTGTTCTGTAGTATATGTAGCACTGTAGCTATTAAATTATAAAGTGACCAGCCTTCCTAAGGTAAGGAAACTAAATAGAGATCTCAGAAGCAATAGAGAAAAAGCCCATGTAAGGACTTTGCTGGCACTGATTTGTATCCTGTACCTTTACCTTTTCCTTGCTTTTCAAATACAGTCCAGTCATTTCATAGGGCTGAGATGATTCCTTTGCTTTGCCTGTATTATTATTAATATTACTACTGACACTAACTTTGCATGTAGAAGCTTCTTTGAACTAAACAGTGTGGAAACACAACCAAAAATATTACTTTACTCCAAAGAGATCATAAAGGTACCCAGCTGAGCAACCAGACAGAGGCAGAATAATTTCAAGATATCTTCCAAGGCTTGGTTGCTCTTAGAGGTTTTAGGACTGCTCAGTCTTCTTCTCTCCCACTCTTAGAGACTCGTTTGTTAATATCTGACTTAACAAGATGTGTACACCTGTATATAAAACCTGCTTACTTCTCTGCTGCATGGGGCCCCTGTTACAATATTGTGGTGATAAGTGATAAGTAGAGAAATGAAACTGTGTGCTTAAATGTGAGTACTTCCATTTTGACATAGATGTAATTCAGAATATTTTATGGGTAATCTTTACCCATATTTGTAGGAAGTTCTAGGACATTGCTGATGTGTCACAAAACATGCTTGCTTACAACATCCGTTCATGTGCTAAACAGATGGCATACTCATGCTTTATATAGAAATCACTAATAGTAGGTCATATTTCCACAGTCTTTGCTTTACACGTAATGTCTCCTTTGAGGCAATCTTAATCCAATCTAGAAACGTTTTGGGTGATTCTCTTGTAGGGATGAACCCAGACCGCATCTATCCAGGCTGGTACAAGAATGTAATCTCTCTCTGGATCCTATTTGGGATGGCCTGGCTAGCACTGGTTATCAAATTTTGTATCAACTTTCTGGAGAGCTCCAGTGACTTCTGTCAGTGCAACAGGAAGAGCACAGAGATGGCAGAAGACTTAATGGATGGCAACAAAAGTAGTGTGATGGGACTTCATGATGTGGAAAGCTGCAGTGACAAAGACACAAAACCAAAAGAACCAGAATAATCTCATGCCTACATTGCTCCTACAGAAGGCGCTCTAGGAAAGAAACAAATCTTGTCTCTTATGTTTTAGTGCACCAGAGATGCATCACTTAGAAATGCAGGAATGGAGCTGGTCTGACGTTCACGTGGGTTGAAAGCTTGTTTACTGAGCTTGAAATGCTTCTTTTCTGAATTGAGCAATGACAACAAAATGTTTCATTTGCATACCAAGAATTACCAACCGGACTCTTAGCCAAATGCAGATTTACAGAGATATTACTTGCCCTCCCATCTTAATATGAGGTAAACTTTGACATCCGTGCACAACTCTAGCTGTTGTCCTTTTCTTAGCATGCAAAATTCTTGTAGCCTCTATTTGTATGTATGGCATTTTTCAACTACCACAACTAGAAAAGCAAGTGGCATTTAATGCAGGAAACAAATTACATGTTGTTAAAAGACTTAATGAAAAACAGTGTTTAAAGCCTCCTGGCAGTCACTGCAAACGTGCTTATCAACTGTGTGCTGCTGCTTGCCAGAGACGGAAACATGCTTTTGCTCTCTGATCATTTAATACATGGATAGCAATGAGGCAGAGCTTGCAAACGTGCCTAACAGAAACAGATCATTCCATTTTTTTTAAATAAATTTCTATATCAGAGGTCCACTAGTATTAAAGAGAGACCAGGTAATTAGGCTATTCCTTACTCCAGAATTTATGTAGGCTCATCTTTTGTAAACTATTATGTAGACAAAATGTTACCAGCTAAATGTGACAGTTATAAGTGCCACTGGATCCAGCATTATCCCATGGCCGACGTTAACAGCTACTTTAGACTAAAAACAGTATCTTCAACTGTGATCAAGAGATGCTATTATGATTAATTTCTCATATAAGCACAACTATCTTTTGGTCAGTGGAATACCAGACCTGCTTATTTGGCCCTTGTCTCAGTCATGAAACAGAACCGCTGTGTTGTTTTTTTAAATTCCATTAAATTCTCAGAAATCTTTTGATAAATTGTGCCACTTATCAAGGCCTAACAGTCTAACTCCTGCTGCCATTTATATACCCATATCTAAGCTCATTTTCTTACTCCTGTTGTTCTTACTTGTATCCTAGAAAAACTTGAAAAAAAAAAAAAAACTTGAAAAATTTGACCATAGTAGTAAACCAGAACAAAGCATTGGGATTCAGCTATTGCATCGACCAAGATTCCACATAGATGGTGTAAAAAAACCTGAAACCACAGTCTATCAGAGTACAGGACTTAGGAATTAGAAATATCGACAGCTGGATTCACAGAAATGCACTGAGTGAAAAGTTTACAGTATTCAGCAACACACATTCTGGAACATATATTGGGGGAAAAAGTATTTCCAGAGTAGGCAAGTCTGAGTGTTGATATGTGGTGGAACTGATTACAGAAGAAAATGCAGGAATGGAATCTGCTGGATGAAATTTAGTCTGTCAGTCTTTTTGTCATCATTCTTTTACCAGTTTTATTGTAATAAATGTTCTCTCAAATACTGCTTCAATGGGCAACAGAGACAAGAAAGGGAGATAGTGGAAATCTCAGGTCATAGCTGGGAAACTGATGCAAAATAAATACATTTCAACTTTTTCAACATTGGGTTATCTTTTTAACAGCTTTTAGCATAAACCTTTCTCTGTTGTCTCTGTTCTGTCTTGTTTCTTTTCACTGATGGTTACACAATGTAGGTTTTGCCCATGTTCATAATGGGCTGGCCTACCTCAGACAAAAGTGTATTTCTTTAAATATAACTGAATCACAATTTCACAGCATAGAATGTGATGTCCTTTTATGCATATCCTTTGCACCTTCTTCCAGGTGCAAAACTTAATAAATATAACTGTCTTGTAAAATTTGGATGACCACAAGGTAGTAGTAGTAGTTTCTACCGTCAAAGCATGGGAATAACTGTGCTAAATCTATTTCAATTTTAACTTGAAGTATCATAGGCTCTGGGGATTTCTACCAGCTCTGCTCTTCTTTGAAAAGACTTGGCTTGAGAAGATTTTTCAGTTTGAATGTCTATTTATTAATCACATCTAATTCATGTTCCCATGTATTTGTAGTTCGTGGATGAGGTTTTCAGAAGTGCCTTAGATGTTTGGGCATCCTGGTCCCACTGAAATGCAAATGCAGCCATATGCCTTAGGAGAGCTTATACACACTTGTAAGAGCTAAAAGGAAGAGGAACTCTAAGAGTAGTCCAGGAGGAAAAAAAAAGGAAAAAACAGTAATTCTTCATAGATCGCAGTGTTTCCCCTCTGTCAGGGTTCAGCTACAAACTTAGCATGTGGCTAGGTCTCAAGGTGACTCAATATTTACCCCAGCAATCCTTGCTGATTCACTTCCTTCCACTGTTGTGTTACCCAGCAGCTCACCACCAGCATAGTCCTGCCACAAACTGTCTGATACAGCATACATTATGGGTGGCACTTCTGAACTGCTTACAAGCCACACCTAACTCGAGAGCTGCAAGTTGCCTGCTTGTGTCCTGGATCACCTAACAGAATATAAATTGATTCAAATACAATTTCTGACTGGGTTCTCTGATGCCAAATTAACATGTTGTGACTACGCGTATTCATTTATTGACACTTCCTCGGATAGTTTTTGATACAGACAATAGATATTTTTGTATTTGAGTCCCCACAAACTGGTGTGCCACTAATCTTTCTGCTCTTCATAAAACTGTACTGTCATTAATTGATGTGGATGAATTTGTTCCCAGAGGAATGAGAAGAAAGTGAAGTTTTGCAACATCACAAAAAGATCACCAATGTGTCTACTCTACCAAATATGAAAGGTTATCTGCTCAAGGGTAAAATAAAGACAACAAAAGCATGGTGCTGTTATCATTCTTGTCATAGCTGACTTGCAGTCCTCTAATCTGCACTGGAAAATTACAGCTGATCCTTGATTTTTTTTTTATTTTTTGTTTTTACTAATGACTGTTCCTGTTCAGATAAGTGTGCAGTTTCCAGTAGTGATTTTGGGTTAGACTTTCACTGCTATTATTCTTCACAAATCAGTTCTTGTCTATTATTTTGTTTTCTTCCTTGGGAGGAGCAGGGACTGAAAACAGGTTTGGTTAGTAATAGTAGTAGTAAATATTTTTGTAACATCAGAATCCAGAGGCTTTTTCACAACTGCATAGATCATAAAGTGCTTCTGACCCTTATACAGTTTCCCAGGAAATCAGTCCCTTAAAGCAAGAAAGTAGGCCTCTCTCTAGCTCCCTACTCCAAGCACAAGTCCTGGCTTCAGTCTCAGTGTTTCTCATACTGGCTCTTTCAGCTAATCCAAAAGAGATGTTTAACCCCTTGGGGAGAGAGATGTCCAGAAATATGTTAGAAGATGTTACAGCAACAGAGTACAGGCTGCTCAGAGCTGCACAGTTTTTAATAGTCTAGTTGACTACAGTATTTTAAGATCCCTAGACTAGAATAAAAAGCCTTTTTTCTGTTATTGTCTCTAAGTCAAAAAAAATCCAGAATGTTCTTTTTCTCAAACTCCTTGGCTGATGAGATCTTATTTTACAACTGATGTCTTACTGTAAAATCAATATTCCAGTTCAGTTTACAGTTGGAACTGTTTAGCCTAGAGAAGAGAAGGCTCAGGGGAATCTCATCAATGTATATAAGTACCTGCAGAGAAGGCTAAAAGAGAATGGAGTCAGGCTCTTTTCAATGGTGCCATGTGATCACTGGTCTGGTAGACCCAATTCTTTGCAAGGAAAAACCAGATCATTCCAGTCTGAGTGAGCTCAATGGGGTGGTCTAATTATGTACGGAATTTTGCTTTATCTATGCAGTTATCAACTAAGATTTAGGTTTCATTGCACTGGGTAATTCTTAGACACTAATTATTTTTACCTTACAATTAGAGAACACCTTTATATGAAAGGTGGTACAGGGCAGGTACAATTAGTTGGGGGGGGAGGGGAATATGTATCTTCCAGATGTTTAAAGAGCATTGTGTCATTCCAAAATTGTACAATAATGTTCGGCTTTTCAGCTTGGTATAGTGTCCCGTCATTGTTGTATATCTGCCTACAAGTTCCAGTGAAAGGATTCAGCGCTTCATCTCTGATGTGCTTCAGGTAAGACAAATCTCACTTTGGTTTACTATTTCTAAATGAGAGGCTTACATCAGTACAGGTAGCTACTTACCAGTTGAATCAGGGCAAAATTTTAATGTAATTAGGTCTTATAATATGAACCTGCCATCTCTATAAATAAATATTCTGGGTGGTGGAAGAGGGGAATGCAATAAAAAAACGGTCTTTTTTAGTCCTGTTACACTATGGCATAGGAAAACATGTGATTGATAGTGTCTCCTCTTCTAATAGTCCTGGATGTGTGTGAGGTAGCATCAGAACAGAGAATTTTTGTGATTGTTATTGAGCACCTTTTTGGTTTTAGAACTTCTTTTTTTTTTTAATATTTCATGTAAGTATGTGGAAACTTGCAGCTGAAATGGAGTTGAGTCTGAATGTCTAGACAACTATCTGTCATGTGCCGTTCTGGGAAAAGACTCAAAGGTTTCTCAGAAACACAAGTGATTACAGTGAAACAATATCTATGCTTTTAAAAATTCTTGTCTCTCAGGATTGAGATTCAAACAGCTGGTTTGGTTGGGGCTTTTTTGGAAATAAACTGATATACTTGTGTGAAGCTAGTATTAAGCAGGTAGAGAGGATCTCCGGTACCTCTGAGATCCAATGCATTTTGTAGTAAAAAAACACTGAATAGCTGTCACTGTTCTTGGAGAAGACAGCAGTGCGGCATTCAGAAACAATGCATAATGGACAAAATGAAGTTAAAGAAATTGCATGAAAACTATTTTAATATCTTCAATGCTGAACAAGGTTTCAAAGGATTACTATAATCTAAAGCTGTTGATGTTCATATATGTGCAGATACAGTCTCCAAACCTTTTTATTCCTTTTCAAGTTTTGAGCTAAGGTACCTTTATTTTTAAGGGAAGTTGTACAAGAAGACATTCCCAGTAAAAAAAAACAAAAAGATCCATAATGCTTGAGTCAAAGTGCTGGAGCTACCTCTTGGGGCAGAAGCATTACTGTTTAAGTTAGAGAGTCTTTGAAACTGTTTAACTTCTATGGTAATATGTAACTTGTTTCTTCCCTGCTGCTGACTTAAAATCACCGCAACATAAGATTTAGTTCTTGAGTAACAAAAGTTTCCAAAATCTCTAAATTAGAACAAGCGTATGCTTACCAAAGCAAGCTATAACAGATGAAAATAAAATGGAAGAGAAAATAATGGGAAAGAAAATGTGGAGAAGGAGAGAAGCCCATGGAATTTGTTTTTCATTCCTAAGGAACCTGCTCAACAAACTTAATTAAGTTCATCTATTTCTTTTTGGTAATGTCTTTAAACAGCATCTCTTAAATAAATTAATCAGTCTGTATTTAATCAGTGATTATGGAAAGCCTTCAGACAGCCTTGTATCTGAGTGAATTAGAAAGGCCTGATGCATAAAGTCAGTGTTGTACAACAAAATAAGGGAGAATTTCTCCTTAGTAAGCAATGAAGACTTTAATGGAATATAACTAGTTTGGATGCACCCAAAATAATGCCCCATCTCAGATATTACTTAATAAGGAGACTCAAGCATAGTCACCATTTGGATGAGAGGACTTTTGAAGTGTTACAGCACTTTCAAACCCAGAAATTCAAAAATCCCAAGTCATACTTTTCAATGTCTGCCCTTTGAATCTTAAATGGTTATTGCAGTACACAGCATTGTGTCTTTATGCGTTTATGTGAAAGAGAGAGAGAAACGGTGCTGCCAGTGTTATTAAGTATATTAAGGTCACATTAATTCCTATGGCGCATTCTCCACATCTCTCCAACTCTTTTCTCAGCAAATAAAACAATCTTTCATGATTTCTTCTTCATAAAGCATTTTGTTCTCATTCTTTTTTCTGGTCTTGCTTCTGCCTAATCAGTCTTGTTCCCTCACGAGTTCCCTTACCAGTCCTGAGCCAAAATCAGCTCTGTTCCTTTTGTGTTTCCTCTGTGTGCTCAAACCCTTTTCCTGTGCCAGGATGAAGTATGTACGGCCAGCGCTGTCTAAAAAGCAAAATGAAGGAGGAGGAGCGGAGATTACTTTTCTGGCTCCCACTCTCTTCTCTTAATGATATTAACTTTAGGATCACAGCTCTGGAGAGGGTTGGTATCTCTCTGATATCTGCACTCGTTCTTATCTGCTGGTCTTCTCTGTGAGGGCAGCAAGGGGATCCAGGCAGTCTCAGATGTTTTGCTTTCAGGTTGGTTGTAATTCACTGGAAAGCTGAAACTTTTGTTGTGAGCTTCAGCCATGCTCCAAACTCATTTGGCTTGTGGGGAATTTGAAGGAATTGGCAACATTTAAGATCTTTAGGAACAGCCTGAAAGAAGGTGATGATGGCTTCACACAAGTTTCTCTTTCTTTTGAGACAGCATTAGCTGCAGTAATCCAGGAAGTGCCATGGAGCAATGATTGACCCAGGGAACTGAGCAGGGAACAGTCTTCCTCTGGGGATCTCTCTTGAGATGCAGCAACACTGTATTATTGCTGTTTGTTTCATGATACTGTCACCTTTTGAGTTCAGAACAGAATGTTTCAGCTGAGCAATGAGCTGAAGGCATATGGATTGAATATGAAGATATCTTTTGATGTGACATAAAATATAATTATGACAGCTAGCAGCCACAGAAGAGTTTACTGTGGAGTGTTCTCGTTATGATGCAGGACTAAAACTTTGGAAAATTTAGGACGTGTCATGGAATTTTACATGATTTAGCAAATAATGTTATTTACCACTTTAGCTGCATCACCCCTATATAACCTTTAATTCTCAGGGTAACAGTACAATATTCCCTGCTGTGCATGGAGTAGCTAACAGTGGGATTCACTGAATCCAGAAAATAATGAGAGGAGCTAGCCAAGACGGTTAAAAAAAAAAAAAAAGTCAAACAGGTAGACAGGACCCTATTCTTACTCAAGCATAGTGAAGTGCCTTTCTCTGGACTATGTCCAGATGTTAGATGTAAAGCCAGTGATTTGTACTGAAAAATGAAATATATTGCTTGGGGTTCATACCTGGGAAGAAGGGACCCATTTTCAAGTCTCCGCTCTGACTGAGGTATGGCAGGCCAGCAGTATGACATGAATGCCATCTACCTAAGGTTCGTTGGCAGGCCATCTCAGCCATGCTTGAAGCTGTTTCACTGCTCAGAAATTATTAACTTGGCCAGGAGGTAAAGAACTATTACCTGCCATCTCGCTTAGTGAATCACCAGATATTTAAGTCTTTATGTGGATTTAGCCCTTGGGGAATGACTACAGTAGGAAGTCTAGTGCTTGGATAGCAGAAGCCAGTGGCGTGAAGAATTGCTGTCATAGATGTTGTCAAGTCCACTCTTATGGGTCTAGATGCTTGTTGGTTCTCAGGCACTATAACATCTTGGTATTAGATGAACTTGTGCTATAGTGGAGCCCTTAGCCCTAAGAAAGGTAAGCATGTTCCCTTTGTAGTATATGGGAATGCTTAGATGCTTAACTGGAAGAACTCCCTTGTTCTTTAGCAAGGAATTTTCTGTGTGAGCTTGTGAAAATGAACAGAAATGAAAAGAGCAGAGGATAGATGTGGAAATGTCTCACTGACTCAGGCACCTGTTTCCACACAGCACTCAGCCATGATACCTTCATCAGACAGACACTTACATGTGACTTCTGTTAGTAGAAACCCAACAGATACACCTCAAAACACTCAGCACCCAAATAATTAGGGTAGTCATTTAGGTTAAAGTGACACAGGTTCATATTTTTGTGTGATAAAAATCAAGGCATTTAAATCTGTATCACAGCAAAGGCCCCAGGCTAAACAGAAGTTACTCTTTCTCAGCCTCCTGAGCTAAATATTTTTTGCAGGAATAGAAAGGAGAGAGGCAGTAGTTGACTCTACAGCTCACTTGTGAAGGTATGGGGGATGTGAAATTGGGATGTTTAGGATCCATTCCCATAAATGTTTAATGGTTACACAGAGTAGGACAAGTACTGGCAGAGATCAAAAAAGACTCAAGGTACATAATGGCTCCAGTGAGACGGGGCAAAAGCTTCAAATCTGGTCCCCAGATCCCAAGTGAGCACCTGCTGAGCAGCCAGTAGCAATTTTGAAAAGGTCACTAGGCTCTAAACAGGGGGACTGAGGCAGCTACAGAGCAATTGCCACTGGAAAGCCCTGATGATGCCAGCTATGTCAGAACTGCAGAGCGTGGTTAAGTTCTGCTGAGCGCAGTTAAGTTCCACTAAGCTCAGTTAAGTTACATCAGATTCGAATGAATGATCTGTTTTAAGGGATGTACATATAGCTAGAACAACTCTGCAAATGCCATTACACAAATAAATGACACGCAGAAAGAAAGTCAAACTGTGGATGAACGAGTTTCTCACCTGTAATCTTCTGCACCATTTGCTTTGCAATAAAACGGAGCTGTCAGAGACTGCCAATAGGAGCTGCATCTCTCAGCCTTGCCCTCCTGTATCATATTTCTGAGCAAAGCCAGCTGATTAAGCAGGGTCTGGTGTGACTGACCTTAGATCTGTTTTGAGACCTGCAGAGCCATCTGTTGATTCATTCTAACAGACACAGGCACTAACTTTCCAGTTTGCAGCCCTAGGTGCCTTCACTCAGACAAGCATGGGAGGGTTACTTCAGGTCTTGGTTTAGATATCTGGTAGCTCACTGTACAGTTCAGCAAGTTGCTGTGAGTCAGGGCACTGCTAACCTGAGAGGGATGCTGAAATTCTGCATGCACACAGACACACACAGTTGTACACAATAGTAGGAACAGGATTTTGAATGCAATAGATTATGTATATGAGAAATGGTGAAGTGGAGTGGGGGGAAACATAAGAGCATGTGTTTCTGGAGTAATTCAAACCTTATCTGCACAAGGAAGTATTTGCCTGTTAACTTCAATTGGTATTGCTATAGCAGGAAACCCTCCTAACAAGTGTAAAGTTCATATTACTTTCCCCAAGGAAATAAAGGCTTATCTTGTTGGAATAACTGTTGTATTCTGAACCAACACAGTTAGGCTGGCAAATCTTGGAAGGAGGAGTAAGACCTCTCTTTAGTCTTTCATTTTTCTGTAATTCAGCTTTTTCAATCATAAAATGGAATTAATGTTCCCTATTCTGTAGCTCTCGGAAATATTGAGAGAAGTCACTACTTAACTATTTGTACAGTAGTTTCAGAAATAAGGTCTCTAATGTGCTCTACTAATGTGGTGGAGTACTGTTAGCATGCTGTGAGCACTCACACAATCCCTTGGACTGTCTGTTTTCTCTAGTGGATGGTGACACCATCCACTCAGCTGTTGAGGAAAATGAGATGTGGTCTGAATGGCTGACAGTTTCTTAGAGGTAATCTAGTTCTCATCTATTGCACTTCCGTAAGGAAAAAAAAAAAAAGTCTGAGTGTGCCTGAAGCTTCATCAGGCACATCATGTTAAGCTCTAGCAAGTGCATGTCGCCGTAGGCATGCAGTTCTGAACAATAAGTTAAAAGTAGCTTTGGTAAAATCTTTTGGTTTAAAAGAAACCTGGGGAATCACTGTCCCTTCACAGATACTACAGGGTAGTTCCAGCCTTCCCTTATCTTCTCCATCTCTAAAATTTTGTTCTTGTTTCTGATTCTGCTGTTTAAAATGCTTAGTTTGACTGAAAAGGGCACTGTAATGTTGCAGATTGGTTTGTTAAAGATTAGGCAAAGAATTAATTGCACTCAGTGTTAGGCATCTATATAAATTAATCAAAGGACTTCAAGGGTATTTGTCTGATGCACTTTTAGAATCAGATTAATTTCACCTGAACAGTGTGCATGTTTTTCAGTTGCCAGGAGGTCTTGGCACTGTGCACAGTAAAATGTCAGATGAATCACATCCTAGAGGTCTTTTTTCACCCTGCATCTAGGCCTCTGATGAGTCTTCTGTGCTGATGGCAGTAAAGCAGTCACTCTTGCTTTTATTTAGGTCAGTTTCACATTTTGGTTTTCAGGCACTTGGCAGCTGTGTAATGTTTGGTTTGCAAACACTCCCAGGGAAGGGATCAATCCAAGACAATTATTTTCTTTACAAAGAGATAAAAAGTCAAACTTTATTTTCACATTTGGTAAAACATTTTTCTGTTTTTTCTACACCAAAATGTAAGCTCCAGGCTCAAAGTACTTATTTCTTCACTCTTTATATGTTGAAAGATCTCCTTATTCCACACTTCACCCAGGATTTTTGTGTGGTTCTGTGTTTGGTTTTGATGGGGGTGAAAGTGTGTTTTTTAAAGCTCTTTAACAGCTCAATCATTCTGGGAAGTGGAAAAGTCATAGACTTATCTACCCCATGCAGTACAGGCACATGGACTAACACTGACCTATTCATTCCTACCTAAGCTGGTATGCTGGAATGATGCATGGCAGCTGCCTTTGGAGAAACTGGCTTTGGTTTAAAAGCAGCAGGCTTCCTTGGAAAGACCTTCCCGCCTAGATGCTGTGTTGGACTGCAGTCCTCATATTTGTGCCTCTAGCTGCAATGCTGCCAGGTGCGGTGTCTCTGCACCCATGCTTTGCTGTGTAATACACTTCCATCTGACGCAGGCCAGGATGCTGTTTGCCTTCTTGGCCACCTGGGCACACTGCTGGCTCATATTCAGCCAGGTGTTGACCAGCACCCCTAGGTCGACTCATCCCCAAGCTTGTAGCATTGCCTGGGGTTGTTGTGACTGAAATGCAGGACCTGGCACTTGCCTTGTTCAACCTCATACCACTGACCTCAGCCCATCGATTCAACCTGTCCAGACCTCTCTGCAGAGCCTTCCTACCCTCAAGCAGATTGACACTCCCACCCAGTTTGGTGAAGTGTCATTTGGGAAGCGATCATGCCTCTGTACTTTGAACTGATGAGACCATACCTTGAGTATTGTGTTAAATTCTGGGTCCCTCCCTACAAAGAAGACATTGAGTTGCTGGAGCAAGTTCAGAGAAGGGCAGCCAAGCTGGTGAAGGATCTGGAGAACGAGGCCTTTGAGGAGAGGCTGAGGGAACTGGGATTATTAAGTTTGGAGAAGAGGAGGCTGAGGGGAGACCTTATCGCGCTCTACAACTTCCTGAAAGGAGGTTTTAGTGAGATGGGTGAAGCCTCTTCTCTTGAGTAGATAATGAAAGGACTAAAGAAAATGGCCTGAAGTTACACTAGGGGAGGTTTAGATCAGATATTATGAAGAATTTGTTTACTGAAAGAGTAGTCAGGCACTGGAATGGGCTGCCCAGGGAGTTGGTCACCATCCCTGGAGGTATCAAAAAAATGTGTAGGTGAGGCACTTCAGGACATGCTTTGGTGGGGTGTTCTTGGTTTGGTTTTTTGAGTTGACAGTTGGACACGGTGATCTTAGAGGTCTTTTCCAACTGTGACAATTCTGTGATTCTATGATGTAGACATGGCAGGAGCCTTCACTTGAAACTGCTGTCACCCCTGCTCCATTACAATACAATGGAGAGTGCTGTTCTTAGGAGTCTTAATATGTTCTTAGGAGCTTCCAAAGAGGAATCCTAAGGAGTGTTTAAAGCCAGCACTGTCTGTAAATTATTTATAAAAAACAAGTTTCACTTCATTTTCTCTTGAGAAGTTCCCAGTTAAACTGCAGATCTAATCTGCATGTTTCCTCCTCCTAATAAAAGTCTAGAGATCAAGATAATGGAAGAACACTAAATGCACACCAGTTACCTAGTGGGATAAATGAGTGTATTGTGATTAAAGGCAGTGGATCATATCTTCAAACAATGTAGATTTGCACAAACTCAGACAAGAATGTAGGCCCACAGTCACCTTTCCAGGTGGAATTGAAAGTTAACTCGTAAGAGATTTAGATAGCAGGTCAGTTAGGGTTGTCCAGTCTTTCTTGTACTGGAGGCCAGGTAGGAGCTCTGGGCTCCTTCCACTTAAGCCTCAAGACAAGAATAGTGGTGTCTTATATGTTCCTGGTGCAGGAGGGACACCTCTGATTTCCACTCCCACTTCTTCTTGTCCTTTGTGGATGCAGCAGCTGCTACAGCCCTTGAAGCAAAGGAGGCTCCCTGTGACACAAAGCAAGCACTGGATCTGGACAAGACCACTTACCTGTTTGAAATAGTTTGGTCAGTGTATGCTGTTGTTGTTCGAGGAATGTTTCATGTGGGATGTGCATATTCTCATTTGCACAGTATAACCTAAATATAGGGGTGCTCATAGGCAGCCCAAGAGCCACTTCCAACCTGTTGATGAATCCATCTGTACCCTGAGCAGTTTCTTTTTTTTATCAATTAATTTTAAATTATGTATTTATCTGACCATATAATTCAGCACCCAGCTATTAAGAAGCTGGACAAACCTGTCTTGTAATGTTAGTTTCTCCAGTCTCTCTGAGGGGTGACATATGAGTTACAGGAATATGTCTCTTCTGATTCTTTCTTAGTTTTCTATTTTCCATTTAGAGACTGATGAAAGATTTTACTACCCTGTATCTTTTGACCATGGACTTCTCCCACATAGTATAATCAAGACTGAGGAGAATAAGGTCTTCTGGATATCTCCCTATGGATAAGAATGATGTAGCAATCCTAGCACCACCAGAGATGATGAAATCAGATGAGAAAGAATCAGCTCAAAGATAACACCATCAGACACCAAAAGCAGATAATGTCATCTGCAGGGACTAACTTTTTTTTTGGTAATAGATACATTAAATGGTTTAGCCTCTTATACTTCTTTCAGCTAAAGGATTTGTGGACTTTATTTTTAAAGATCTTTTTCTTTACAGTGTTGGAGAATGCAGAAATCAACATATTGGGTAGTTTGATCATTGCTGCACTAAACAACAGACCTCTGGCATTAATGAAAAGTGCCAATTTAATTGGAAAGATCTAATTTTCCATCTCCCGGATCTGTGAAATTTGATTTTCAATATAAATAGGAGTCACACCCAAGGGGATGATCTAGATTGATTGATTTAAATTAACATCAGTGTCTGAGTGGATGCTCTTGTTTCAGTTTCTTAAGTGATTTTTAAGGTGGATAGATTGGGAAGCAAACAGATAGATGAATGTGCAGGTTAGTGGGTGAGATGTGAACATAGCACAGAAGCCATGGTTACCTGAGCAGAAGAGAGGTCTGCTGGAAGCAGGGATGCCAATTAAACCATGATGGGCAGTGGTGTTTTCAGATCCATCCTTCTTCTCTTGATCAGCCCACCAAAAGATAAAAGATGTCTGTGGGGCCTGGGATAGGTCCCTGTCCCTCTCCTGAGATTTCAGCTACAGGAACTGCTGAGAGCTCCCTCAAGCTCTGCTTTGCAGGGGAAGACCTCTCTCTGGGCAGCCCCGGCATTATAGAGTCATACAGCACTTGAGTCCTGAAGGCCATGCTGGGGTTGCACTGTGTAAGAGGAGTCTAGTAATGGCAGAGCAGATAGTCAGAGGCAAGGCCAAGTAATGCCAGTGGCAAAGTGCATTGAAGTTGGTGAGGCAGTGATGAAATCTAATTCACCCTGACTTTTTTTGCAGAGTTTACAAGTGTTAAAAAGTGAGGATGTGCAGCAGCATTGTCTAGCTTTAAATGGCATAGGTTATCAGGGCTGTAAATTACTTAATTTTCCTTTGAACAGTTTTCATTCATCAGCCATAAACCTGCCTCTTTCCCCACTGCTCCTTTTATTGCTACCAGGCTCAGGACTGCTGTTATCCCACTGCTTATTATTACAGGTCTCAGCAGCTCTGAAACAAAGACAAAACACCCTGTTCATTGGAGCAGGCACCTGAGAAGACATTTTTCATTACCGTCAATATCACTGTTTCCCCTTTTTATACATGATCTTTGGCAGCCTTGCAGCATCAAAGTTACCTGATCCAAACTTTTCCCTGTCTCTGCTGGGAATTTCTTGATACTCTGGGATGAGAGGGGTACTTATGAGTCAGGAGCTGTACAAGCTGTCTTGCTGTTGTTGGGGAAGCCATATGTGCTAGATATTCAGCTTTATTACCTTAAAGTGTTTTGTGAATGCTGGGCTATGCCAGCCCTTTCATTATTACAGAGTTGCCTACAGGAACTGGCTTCTGTGATGTGTTGTACTGTTTGTTGATGAACACCAAATTATGCATGAGTTCATTTATTATTCCTGAATCACTCATGCACACTCACACAGACAAGCCAGGTATCAATTTGGATCATACTTTCTGTTATAAAAGCATGCATGTCTATATGTAAACCTACACCAAAAAAGTCTGCATTCATATGCTAAATCTCATCTTTTTCTTTGCCTGCATTACTTGAGGCACAACACGTCTCCTGTTAACCTCAGATTAGCAGGGTTGTAGAAAGATGAGTGAAAACCAGTGAACTGAGTTTGGTACTTTAGAGGTCTGGATTTTGTTCTTTGTTTTCATTTTGACCTACTGCTTGACCTTGGGACCTCTCTTTGTTCATCTTGTCTGTTCAAATTGATGGGTTTCACTTAGGTCTGTACTGTATGTAAGTATTCAAGTCAAGTGAATCAGCATTTCAGTGTATGTGTGCACTGCAGTCTTAAACTGTGCTCCTGGCTGTGCATTTGCCTAAACCCACTACTGTGTCTGCACAAAAAATCTCGGTTGTGTGGCTTGGATTAAGTAAAAAAGCTCAAACTACTCCCATCTGCTAATCAGTGGATTCCTGAGAATTCCTTTTGTTATGTATTATTGGCTTGATAAGAGCTGTTGACTAAAATTACTTGTGTCCCAGAGGGCCCTCCACCCCAGCCCAGCTAGAGGACAGAGTAGCTGCTGATTGCACCCAAGCAGAAGACAACCCAGTAAGAACAGCAGGCACCAAAATTTTTGTAAAATGCGTAGCAGTCTCCCATTTCTCTACAAGTCATACAACCTTCATTTACTAGCTATTGGCCAGTGTACCTCATGTACCAAAATGTGACCGGTTCCAGGAATTTCCAAGTGGTCTCCCTTTCTCCTGCCTTTCACTCGCAGGAATGGTGGAGGTGCTGCACCAGGGCAGGGCAGAGTCCTTCCAAATTCTTCCCATCGGACTGGGACCCACCCCTCAGTGAGTCTTTTCCTAATTTTTAGTCCATGTCTGTTATCTAATATGAATTGTTTCAACCATTAGCAAAGAAATCTACTGGTTCAATATAAAGGCCTTTTGTCTCAAACTTTGGGATAGCTGAGTGTTGTGATAGTTGTCTTTCACACCCTGTCTAATCTATGACTGGTGCTGTTTTGAATCTTTTCTTGGCAAGGCAGGACAGGAGTTGCTGTGCTTCTGTAAATTTCTTAACACTCCAATAATATTTTAAGAGAATAAGATTAGTCACTCTCACTACTACACAGATTTTGTCAATAATTATTACTGGCAAATTTCAAGTACTTCATGTCTGAAAATTAACATTTTTGCTGCCCCCGATTTCTCATCTGTATAAGGTTACTCACTTTGTCTGCTCCAAAGATGTGATTTTTGATGACAGTTTTGCTGATGACTTGAGATGTAGAAAGAGGCACCTGAATACCTTTGTCTGTCCACAAAGTTTACTGTTTCCTAACACAGTAAGTAGGGGCCTCAATAATTCAAGATACAAATCTGACCAGTGATGTGTTCTGTCCAGGAAACAAACATCTGTTGTTCACCATAGTAAATGAATTACTCTTTTCAAAGTCATTTGCACATTGGATTATAATTTAACCCTTATCTGGAGTGTGAAATGGGAACCTGAATGATGACCAGACAGTTAAGGAAAAGTAAGCGTTGTTTCCTCATTCCTTCCAAGTGGTTGTGCAGAAAATGGATATTGTAGCTTTTGTTCAGCTTCTGTACTCTTAAGCTCCTCTCCCTTTCCTGCTCTGAACCAGAGTTGGTGTGGTATTACTAACACCATTAAAAATTACACCATCCAAGAAGGACTGCTTTTACAGAAAAGAGTGGAGAGCAAAAATCCTTGACCTTAGAAGTAACTGGCTTCTGAATGGTACATTCTGAGAGCATGGCAAGGTGCACACGGTTTGGGCTGCTAAGTTCTTCCATGAAACATACCTATTCAACTGTCCATCAGGTGCCTTGAATTTTATGGGTGCTTGGAATAACTAATGGTTAAAAACAAAGTCTGAAGACTCAGATGATTCTAGCTGTAACTCTGTTAACATCAATGAGATTAGACCTCAGATTTTTATTTCTTGCCTTTTTCTAGGTCACAGAGCCTTTTGTGGCTCTGATAATTAAGCCTCAGACCAGTTCTCTGAATTGTTTTTCATTACAGTTACATGCTGAGTCCAAGACTCTTATTAAACTAATTTTCAAGATGCTGAGAATTCATTTTATTTCTTTATCATCTCTGCTGCAAGTACACATTATTTCCTGAAAGACTGTCTGTCTGTAAGTAACCTGAAGGCCACAAAGTCAATGCTATAGGTAAGAGTAAGACTCAGAAGTCCTGTCCCTATAACAGTTTTTCCAGTCTTAAAATATTGCTTACTCAGCAATGTGTTTTCCAAACACATGTGATCCAGATTTCTTTAAAGAGACATGTCACAACAATTCCTTTTTAAAAAGTTAGCCTACTCCCAGATCCTACAAGTACCTGCCAGAGGGAGTCACATGGAGTAAGATTCACCCAATGTAGGTACTGACATTTGAATGAGATACTAAGTGCCTCTGATGGAGTGGAAAAAACGTATGGCAAGGGCATGATCACTCCCAAGTTGCTGATGAAAAGACAGCAGATACATCTCACTTTAAAAGTATCTATTTCCCTTACCTATAAAGTGAGCTTAGCATGAACTATCCTCAAATAGAAATTCACACTGTAAACACATAAAGCTGATGAGATAAGCTCCCCCAGAGAATGAGATGCCACACAAAAGGTGAGTACAAATGTGGAGGTCACTGTGAAGTTTGTAGTGTCAGAGCCCACAGTCAGAAAATAAATCTTTACAGGATGGTGGAAAAGTCACCACTTGCAAGACCCACCGTCAGAAGCTCTGGTGCCTGCAGGAAGCTTGCACTTAAAATGCCAATAACAGGATTTGCAGGTTAGCCTCCAAAAAAGCAAGGTATGGCATTGGCTGAAGGGTCTCTGATTGTCCCCTAAGGTGATTAATTGAACAGTAACAAAGTCCATCAGGATAAAGCTGTGCAGGAGCCTTGCAAAAAAATCTCTTTAGTCAGACTAGGGCATGTTTACGAGACTGACACACCCAGCCTGTAAATGCCTCCATGTCAGAGGTGCAGACAGGAAAGCCCTGTAAGCATTTGCTTGTGTGAGGATATGATGTTCCCCCACAGCAGTGACAGTTTTTGCTCCCAATTCACACTATGAGTTTGTCTTACTTCAAGGGCACTGGGACTGCCTGAATGGAATTTGAAGTTCCCATTGATTCTCGCACTCCAAACTGCCATTTTCATCTCTTTATCCTGTCCCTAGCCCAGGTTTCAGTCTTTGCTCCATACAGTGATTTCTGGGTCCCAGAAGGAACAGATCAATAACAAATACTTAATGTAAAAGTAAGCTCCTGAACTTTCTCTCTGAAGAACAGAAATCCCACCTCTGTAGTCACCACCTCCCTGCAGACAGCAATGGCTGTAACACTTGTAAGGCTGGATAAGTGCTACTGCAGCAAGCTTGTGCTGAGCTCTTTTATGCCACAACTATACTTCAGGCATCAAAACTACTCTCTGCCAGCACCCATGTGAACAAGTCTGAAGTTAGTTCAAGCACTGCTACCTGAGTTTCAGTGACTACAGCTCACGTCTATGCAGAGGTTGCTGCCTGTATGTTTGCAGATGTTGTAAGCACATCCAAGGTCTGTCAAAACAGCAGCAGGTGAAATCACATGGACAAGCCAAGATTTACTAATGAAGCACAGCTCTGCTGCTAAAACTGCAACAGAACAAGAGAGTTCTGCTGTCACGGCCATCTGGTTTAGGGACCACTGATCTACCAGCCCTGCCACACTAGGCAGAGGTGTAGGGCTAAGATCGGGCTGTTAACTGTAGTGGTTCAGTAATCTAAATAATCTTGTTCTATGTCTTCATTACAAGTGTGAGCTGCTATTCCAGAGAAACCTGGCTACTTTAGCAGTCTTTTATACACCCACGTAAGGACAAGAGTGGTTAACAGGCCAGAAAAGGTCTAAGCCAATAGTTCCTATATGTCAGACTTGTGGCCCATGCTATGAAAGTGAGACCTGTTACAAGGTCTGCCACACAAGCAGAAAAGTGTCTGCTGCAGCTATTGTCATAGAGAGAGACAGGCACCACACTGAGCACACAACATGACTTGTGAGCCAGCTGTAGACAATTCCCTGGGGTCCCAGTCAGCAATTTTGGTAGCCATTTTGGGACACCAACTTAACTTTTGGTATCCTGGAGTTCCAATCCCTCTGATTATAGCTCATTTCTGTAAGTCATACTTAAGAAAAAATAAAAGCAGAAGATTGAAAACAGTGTGTATTCCTTAAGAACCTTTACTTTAGTGAGAGACTGTTAACACTATGAGAGATATTCTGAGTGCTACAGAGATTTGCCTGTTAACAAGAACTTTATGAAACGTTCATTATCACCACCTACCTGCCAGGGGAGCTAACAATTTCACACCCTTTTTATTCTTAGCTGCACATTATGCCCTTCTAAAAGCATTTATAAAAATAACTGCAGGAAGAACTGAATCACACATAATTTGAACAATTAGAAGTGACAAGCTGTTTTTCTCATCTAGTAAAATATGCCCATTTGGCATACTCTGCTGTCTAGCAGAGCTCTTTTATTCACACCACTCCAGTCTCTAAGGAAGACAAGCTATTCTTATAATTATTATTCCATTGAAGAAATGGACATCTGTGCTTTCAACAAGATTAATACATTGAATACACCAGAGTTATTTTATAGACCCTGAATTTATTGTCATGAAGCAGACCTGAGAAACTGAAGAAACAAGGCCAAGCCAAGTGAGTCCTCGTGAAAGGCCTCCCTTCTTGGTCCACAGAGTTAGCCAGACAAAATGAATCAGCACTCCTGTGTGTAGCATCTCCTATTTATAAACTGGGCCTTGTAAAGACATTTATTTCTTCACTTAATAAACCTTTGAGGAATTTGAGAAGGCAGTGCGCTCCACATCAGAGGTTGCATAGCTGTTCTCTAGATGAAGCAGGGGTCCTGCATTGAGGATAATATGCAGCCATCTTTATACCAGACAATTTTTTTTTCTTTTCATCAATAGTCAAGTTCAGGTTTCTGGCTGAACAACTAGATTGACCTACCAGGCAATCTGAAAGTCAGGACCCACAGAGGGCCTGTAGACACAAATACCTAAGGAAGCCTAACTCCTACGACCTTTCTTCCTGGAAACCTACCATAAGGCATAGCCTTAAGCTTTTACATCGCTTTTACAAATGAGTCATCTGTGCCTCATTTTTAAATGTATATATGTGCCTAAAAGGGCAGGTAAGTGGTTAGTGGATATTTCAGAAGTCCTTTCATATCTAACTTGTTGAATGAAACAACAGTCAGGTGACTTAATGCTTTGAAAAAAAATAGAGATCTTTACTGATGAATACATTTACATCTTTGGCCTCTGTTACCCTCTAAATGAAATGAAAGCTATCATAACTGCCTGTTTCCTTGGGGATGATGACAACATTTTGCTAGGAAATAAAGAGGTCTGGAGCATCAGCACTGCTGAAGAAGGTTAAGCAGAGCTGAGGGAGGTAAGAAGATCCTAGTTTCTGATGTTCTGTCTCTTGCTATAGGGAAAAGAGGAGACAGTGAACTGAAGGTTGTTTGTTTGTTTTTTTTTTTTTTACTGGACCCTTATTTCTCATTTTTGCATACTGGTTAGCTTTTTGCCTTCACCCATCTGATCCTTTTTGCTCTGCTCCTTCCACCTGCCACATACAGAGCTTACGTCATCCCACTCCCTTGGATGGTAATAGAAGGTTAATTGTCCAGTGAGAGACAGTGTTACTCCTTTCTTCTCTCTCTCTGGACACTGACATGGTGCTCATTATTGTCTACCTAAAATAGCATGCTATGCTAGGTATTTCAGGAGGTGAAAAATGCTATTTGCTACCAGCAAATCCTACTCTTTTCTGCTTGATCCAAATACCACTTTTTTTTCATCTATTTTCTAGAAGCAAATCAACATGTTTTCATAGTGCACTCTATTAGCATAAAAACAATGTCTAATTCTTAAATATATCATGTTGTTTTCCTATCCCTTTCTGTCCCTTGAGGCTAAGTAATCCCTTGTGAAAAATCTGACCCTATTATGATGGAACTGTAAACTTAGATGAAATCATTAAGTGTCCACTTCCTGATGTGCCAAACAAATCTGGATAAAGCACATCAAAAAGATAAGACTGATCCATTTCTGTGGTCCCGAAGGGAGAAAGCTTAGTGCATTGCTGTCCTTCCTTGCATAAACTGTAGTGATAATGGGATTTGCCTGGTACCCAAAGTTTCTCCCTTTCTATAAAGCATTGATCACGTTCACCTTAATTCTTCACAGAGGAAATCTTTGTTCGGCACTCCAACAAGAAATCCTGTTAGTACTTTCATTCTGTAATGTAGTATAGCTGAACCCACGAAACACTCATGATCCTTCACTCTTACTGGGGCCAGTGGGAACTGATGGTCCTGATTACTTTGCAGGATCAGACTGCAGAGAATTCATTCCAACAATTATACTATGAAAAAGCCTATTTAAATGCAGGTGAAATTAAGTGAGGCATTTGATTCTGTATGTGGTTTGAGAGAGGTGGGAAGGGGGACTGCAGGCTTTGCATCCATAAGGAACTGGCTGCAGGAACAGGGAAATTAAGGAGGATACATGATGCAGTTGTGAAATGGCAATGATTTGGAAATTAATGCGTTGTAAAACTGAAATTCTCAGTGTAGTCACTGAATGCATTTAAGAAGCAACTCCATGTTGGGCAGACACTTTATGACTAGGTATACTTGCCTCCAGCAAGGAATATGTTAACAGCACTGTTATGACTGATAACAGGAGTGATCAAGGCATTTTGCCTCAGGAGCACCGTTTGGGACAATAGTAGCCTTCCTGCCCTCTCTTCACTTGAAGCAAGTCATAATTTACAGCTATAGCATTCATTTCTGCCCTCAGGCAACTGTATTACAGTTCCAGTTCACAAAGGACTGAGCATTCATTCTCTACCATATATATTCTACAAATAGCTTAAACTGGTGACAAACACTACAAATTCCACCGTGTTATATTTCTAATCTGGGTAGCCCTCATAAGTCTGTGAAGTCAGTGTCTATTGCTACGTAGTTGCAAACGTCTTAGGATTCCTTGGGATAACCTAAACATTGAAACCTGTGGCACAAATTATCTCAGGTTCAGTTTCCATTGAATCCTCCGAGCTTGTGCTGGTGGAACTTGTGCTTACTTCCTGATCCCTATTGCAGAAGCACAGCCAGGGCTACATCCAGAGTGGGGCCATCTGCCCTGAGCCATTAATTTGGGTCCAAAAGAGGCAGGAAGGTGCCAAATTTGCAAACCTGGAAAAGTTCACTCTACAGCTGTGTTATGAAACATCTGTGTTTTCTTTTTGTGTTGAGCTACAGTCTGGGGAATAAATTAAGAGTTGTTGGGTTTGTGGGTTTGTTTTTTTTTTTCCCTTCTATAATGATATATTTTTTTTTTTTATGAACTGGATTTTTAAAAGGGGAAATATTTGCTATTATGTGAGGAGTAATCTGTCTGGTAACAGCCAACAAGAGACTGTCTGTTTGGGTCCATAAGTCTTTCTTTTTCTGCAAACATTCACAGTCACAGCCTCCTGATTTTTTTTTATTTTATTTTTCTTATAATTTTATTAAAATTATGCCAGAAAGAGTCCAGATTTTTCAAAAATGAAAATTTATTGCAGAACTTGGACACCTGAACCTACCCTGGAGAAAGTTTTGCAAGCTCAGAACAATCCCTGATAGGGCAGGAGACCTGGTAATAGGGGGGACAGAAAAGGATGAAATCAGTCTTCAGTGTGAAAGTCTGCCTTCAACCTACCAGAGCTTTGTGCCTAGTGACAGAGTTTGACAGAGACAAACATTGCTAATGGCAGGGGAAGATTAAGTCACAGGCTGTGTAAACAAATGAATCAGCATAAGTATGGGGACGTGTACAAATCCTTGGGATGGGATGGCATGGATCCAAGGGTTATGAGGAAGCTGGCTGGTGTCACTGCAAGGCCATGCTCTATCACATTTGAAAGATTATGCTAATTGGATGAGGTCCCCCATGTCAAGAAGAAAAGCAAATGTCACACCCACATCTATGAAGGGCAAGCAGGAGGATCTTTCTTATCGAGAGCCTTGCCAGCATGACAATTACCTCAACTTGGTATTCACAAGGCTGCATTGGGAGAACTGTGTCCAGTTTACAGGAGGCAGTCCAGCAGAGGATCACGAGGATGACTGGGGACACTGACATGGGAGGAGACACTGAGACAACAAGGTTTATTTAGCCTCAAAAAGAGAAGGGGAATAGGAAAGCTTAATTGCCATCTCCCACTACCTAGAGGAGGACTCATTACCTAGGGGGTGGCTACAGAGGAGACAGAGCTAGATTATTTTCAGAGATGTACCAGAAAAGGTACAAGAGATAATGTATGCAGTTTACAGTAAGACAAACTCTGAATGTAAGCAAAGAAAAGAAAATTTCATCCTGAAAGTGGCTATGCACTGGAGCAGGTGCCCAGAGAGGCTGTGGAGTCTCAGTCCTGGGAGATTTCCAAACTCAGTTGGTCAAGGCCTTGAGCAACCTCATCTAGCTCTGGTTAGCTCTGCTATAAACAGGTAGTCTGGTCAGATGGCCTCAGGGATGCCTTCCAGCCTGAATTAGTCTAATGTTGGAGCTAGAGAGTCTTTCATGGGCTCTCTTTCCTATGTGTATTCCCAAAGGGTAAAAGAACAAGACAGTCGGGAGAGAATACATAACTGTTAAGTCACAAAATACTTCCCTTACCCCATTAGAACAAACAAGGAAAGTAAAATATTTACTTAAATGGACCAGGCTATTCTGTTTGTAGCTTGCTGTTGTTTGGAGGGTTATGATTCTAGGTGAAGAACATAGGTACTATCTCTTACTATATAGGTGAGTGTTTTGAAAGGCACCTTCTGGCCTTTTAGCAATGGGCTAAATTTATTTACAATGACTGGAATTTATTCCAGTGTATCTGAATGCTTTCAAATGTACGGAACTCTGAAGTGATGCTGTTGATGGCTCAGTGAGGATACCATGACTTCTAGTGTGTGGAATGTAGTATCATCTGACACATCTGTGTGCTGGCCTTCTCCTGCGATCTTCTTTTCCTGCAATACCAACATTGCATTGCATCATCAGCCAAAGCTGTTCTCTTTTAACTCCTAAATTTAACAAGTATCTAAAACCTCCAAATCCACATGAAAGCTGCTAACCTCTAAAGATTCTTTTGACATCTTCTTTTGATGCTGGAGCTGATTCATTTTAGGAACTTTCCACTATGAAAGTGAATGTGCTAGGGAGAATAAAATGAACATGATAGAAAAACACTTATTGATTAAAACCAGTGCTCCTTAATGCATCATCAGTTTGGTATGGACATTTGCCAGCAAGTATAATTTTTCTAATATAGTGAGGCCAATACCAGTCTATAGCAAAGACATGGAAAAACCATCTGGTTGCACAATATTTGTATTACTTTCAAGCAGCACACCGCAATTTCACCACTTTTAATCCCACTTTCAAATTTCCATTCTACAACAATCTGTAGGAACATCTTGTATGCAATCACCACCCCCGTGCACACATGCATACACATGCATAGTGTAAAATAGTCTATTAGTGGTGGTTATTTTTATGCTGTTTGGTCTCATACAGATGCAGGTTTTTCAGCTGAGATAACACAGTGACAGCACAAGTGCCTCTTGTCCTTCAGCTGACGTTTGCACCAGTGCCTGTGCAAAAGTGAGAAGTTACCTCTCTAGAAACAGCCTGAAGGTAAAACTGTTTTTGGCTGAATGTGAAATGGAGCCACACTCCTTCATGTGTCTTAGTGAGTATTGCCTGTGTTTTGGCTCATCTTCCAAACTTGGAGGAAACAGCAAATTGAACATGCAACATACATATTCCCAAGGGTTTTGAATGCCCTGTGTCACTCTCAGCTAGCACTCTGCAAAGCACAGTAAGAGCTTTAGGACACTTATGTCAGGGCAGATCAGCATGATTTCCCAGGCCAGGTCTGCCTTCTGCACCATCTGTGGAGTAGTGCCATACACAGAGTTCTTGCAGCAGCTAGCTCACCTCAGTTCCTCGTTGATGTCTGAACACAGCCATGCTTGCAAGGATAATTTTTCACAACTCCACATTTCCTTCTGTTGGCCAAATCCAAGTTTAGTCCTCACTCAGCAGCCTCAGCTCCTATGTCTTCCCACGACAAAATCTGTTCCTAAAATATTGTCATTCTTTTCTGTCATGTAAAGAGCCACTCCCATCCACCTCCCTTGAGAGCCTTACACACCCCCTCACTCATGCTTTGATACATCCTGCTTAGCTAGTGTGCCTGATGATATGATGCTGTGTCCTCCACTTTATATTAATACCCATACTGTGAGTCCAGAAAAGCCCCTTTAGCAGCCTCATGGACTTGTAGTGATTCATCTCTCTAACAAAAGGTTAATTCACTTTTTCTTGTTCAACTTATCTGTTGGCCCAAGAATCAAGCTACAAAAATTTTTGCATATAAAGCTGCCAAAACTCAGACATCTTACACAAGAGCAGCTGCTTAGGACTTTGTCCTTAGCTGGCTGGCAGTGCAATGCTTGAGTAGAGCCCAGTTTCCTCCCCTCCTGGCTGCAGCACAGGTTTGATTACACAGACCCTTGAACCTGCAAATTCCCACATGACAGCAAGATCTCTGCTTTGGCTTTGATCGGGTCATCAAAATTTTAATGACATCATTGCCACACACCTAATCTGGGGATGCCCTGCAGCCCTGAAAAGAAAGCTGTTCAAGGGGGAAGTTTGCATACAGGTACATCTGCCAATAGGATAGTTTCATCTGTTTTAGGGCACAGTCTCCCTTACATAGTTAACTTTATGCTACAAACAAGAGCTATCAGTTCACAGCATCTTTGATGGTCATCTTGATGCTACATATTCTGTAACTTAAAGTTTTCCCTTCTTTGCAAGCTTTTTTCTTTTTTTTTTTTTTTTTTTTTTTTTTTGCATCTGGTTTATAGAAAAATCTCATGTCTTACTTCCTCCTCCTCTACATACCTTTATTATCTCACACTACGTCTTGGCATTTAACAATATCAAACCCTCAGCAGCCTATGCCTAACTAGATAACAGCTTCATTGCTCATGAGTCTGAGTGCAAGTCCCATCCTTCTTAGTGTGCCTTGGAGTTTCAGCTGACAGCCTGCTGTGCATTGCACATGGACAGCCTCTGCAGCCTTGCACTTCTTTCTCAACCAAAGGCCTAACTGGCCTAATTTATTCTCTCTTCTACACTACTGTACAGAGTTTAACAACAACAAATAAAAGACATCAGCTTACATAATCAAGAATACAGATGTAGAAAGCAATATTAAAGACAAACATTGTACATTTCAAGAAACAGAAGCAACAATATATGCAGCAATTTCTTCTGTTCAAGGGCATTCATATTTGGGGGTTCTTTCCAGTTGAACATTTGTTACTTGGTTACTGTAGGAGCTGTCTACGCAAAAACATACTGCTATTTGCTTATCAATGTACTTACACAACTGCAGTAACTCTGCTAGTGTTCCATGTGGACATTCTTGGGTTGTAACAAGGCCATTAGCAAAGGGAGCTGTACTGGATAGCATGTGCCTGTATTCCTTGCATAAACCTGTGAGCACTTGAGCTCACAGTAAGCTTTTGTATTCTTGAAAGAAACAAAAGCATCAGATCTTATGCGTCATCCTTCTAAACTCTTCCCTATCTTATCATTATTTTCCGTCCTTAATACCACTGTGGACACTTAGTAACAGTATCTTCTCAAGCACTGATTCTGAACTCTAGCACTGGCAGCAAGCCCCCTAATCAGGCAGAATCCACAGGCCTGGATGGATGCAAACATAATATGCAAAACTCATCTCTCAGGATTGGAGTGCTAGTAAGAAAGAGATGGATCCTTTGAGCACTTCCACTCTAATACATATTCTTTATGAGGCACCATGCTGTAGGAAGCCAGGAAATTCCTTATAGTGTAAAGTAGGGATGAAGCCAGTAGTCTAGAATTAAGCAGGACTCAATAAATTTTACTTTTAGATTAAAGGAGGAAGGAAAAGGGGAAATGGAGTGAGATGACAATAGCCTAGCAGAGATCTTGAGCTGTGTAAGTGGAGATAATTGTAAGAAGCTGCAAGATGTAGACTCATCCAGCCTGAGATAAACAATCACATTGAATATCATGTCCAGGTTACAGGTCTATTTGAGAAAATGGTATAATAGAAAATGAAGGCAAAAAATCAAATATATTAGTTGAGATTAAATAAGGTTAAATAGCAGCTAGACATCACAAGCAGAAGTTCAGCTGGGAAAACAACAACAAAAAAAGATAAAACAGCAGGCACACAATAACTTTTCCAGTCCTCTGTACTCAGGAGGTCGTTTCCAGGTAGGCAACTCATGTCTGTAGCAGCTCTGTGCAGCAGTGTGGCAATGACTTGTCTTCCTGGGGTGAATCTGGGTGTGCTTCAGAACTAAATAAAAGAAGGAGATCAGTGGTGCTTGTTTAAATGCTGATGCCTCTGTGACTAGATCTGCCTTTTGCTTCCCACTCATACATTAAACCCAACCATTGGCCAGACAATGCAGGGGGACAACTTGGTGTTGTTGCATCAAGGATTCCTACAAATTCCTACAAATGAATGGCTTCTTCCGAGTCTAAACCAGTGTTCACAGGGCAGGTACTCTTTGCCAATTTGTTTGCAATGACGATGATGCCTGATGCATTTGTGCTACCTCACTATTCAGCCTGAGAAAATAGAAATCCAGCTATTGAACAGAGACAACTTTTAGAGATTTGCTCTTCTTTTATGTCTATTGGTGGAGAGGAGTTGTTCAGGTATAGCAGAGTACAGGTGCGTGCTCTCTCCAAAAGCATAGTCCAGTCTGGTGTGTAAGTTCCTGGTCAAGTGACACAGACCCACAAAGGTAACATGCGTTTTACCATGTCTTCATAAATTGTCATGAGAACTGGCAGCTGCTTTTGCCTATTTATCCTGTGACTTTTTTAAGCAGCAGAGAAGGCGCACATCATAGCATCCTTTCTGGAGATCTGTTGCCAGAGTTTTCTTTCCATCATAGAACTCTACACCCATATTTGTAGACTGCTTTGAAAGCAAGGGACTTTGTTGTTGTTTGCCACTGAATACTGTTTGTGCTCCTTTCCATTCAGGGAGCTGAAAATTCTGGTATAACTCAGTTCTTTTGTTCCAGTACATCTTGGGTCTACCATTAAAATCAGGCCATCACTCTCTTTCTTTTTCTGAAAGCCCCTGCAAACTCTGCTTCTGTTAATGTCTCAGAATAGGACTGCATAGTTGTTTTAGTTGACTCCCACTACTCTGCTTCCCTTTCCAGCACACTGCTTGTTGCAGTTAAGAGGGTGATTTTGATTTTCACTGCCTCGTGTGTCAGTGTGCAAGTTTGAACGGACCTTTTTATAATTGTACTAACAACTCTCAACAAAATCAATGGCACTTTCATTACTGGTATGAAGCATCCATTTTCTTTTGCCTAAGGAACAGATTCCTTATTGAAAAATGATGTTACAACAAAAGCTAACAATCAGCGGTTACAGAATAAAGCCACATCATATGAAAGCTCTGTCATGAGGCTGCCTTTAACAGGCAGCCAGCAGTACTTGGCTCCCACTTACACTGAATTCTCTTATCAACAAATTTGGCATCAGAGCAATTATAGTCTTCTAGATTTTCTGAGCTTGCCTGAACCTCACTGATCTGGTGGCTTACATCCTCACAGCATCTCTTGCTATGAGTTGGAAAGTTGGAAAACTGTTATTGTTCCAGTTTGATATGGAAAAAGGTGCTTCTCAAGCAAATGCCTACCCAAGGCAGCACATCAGTGCATCGATTTGAATTGTTCAACTTAATTTTTAGGCACTTGACTTGGCTCGCAGTAGATACCTGTGGATTCAACACAGGTGCCAGAAGATCTTGTTCCCACACCATTGCACAGAAGCACATCCCTGCTTCTGCCTCACCCTTGCTTCTGGGTTTCTTTCCCATGAACACAGGGGCAACAGGAAGAGAAAGACAGAGTAGAAAGCCTGGTGCACAGTCAAGCTTTACTCTCTTATGGGTCTTGCACATACCTGAGACATATACCAGCCCCGGGAATATGAATGAGTTTTCCAGAAGTACAGAGGCAGATTAAGGTGCTGTGAGACATTATGACTACTCTAAGCCAGTGCTGTTGCTTCTTCCCTCCACTGCTTTATCCTGCCCCTGACAAGGATGCACCAGTTGTACTGATAGAGCTGCTTGTGTGGTCACTGTGTGGACCAGATTGGAAGACTCCATCCAAAACATAACTTCTTTTTTTGTTATTTTCTCAATGGAGTGGTTGTGCAAGGCTGTTTACTGCACAGCTGCACTACTAAGGAATAGCAAGCCACTGGATGGGGTGTAAATGAGAGAAGGCATCTCTGGGGAGGGGTCTGTAAGGAGAGGAAGGAGATGATACTTCAAAACAGAATAGCTGTGAAGCTCTTTGTAATGTAAAACTACTGACTAAAAGTCAGTTAGCTCATCTTCTTGAGCTTTCTTTCTGGTCACTAGGGAGAGATAAGCTCTTTCAGAGTGATGGAGAGCAGGAGTCCTTATCTCCCTTCATTGATTATAGAGGGACCCCAGACAGTGAAGTGCTTAATGTTACATGATACAAATATCTCCAAAGCAAAGGGTGAAGCCAAACCTCCACTGTCTCAGGCATTTTTCTCATGTTGCCTTCATATTAAGGAAATAACTTTCATTCTTGTGCCAAGAGCCTGCCAAAATAGTATAGCCATGCTCCTGAGTATAAAACTGTTTTGTAAATTTGATCAGCCAACAAACAGGAATCTGAATCTTAACTACAACTACCAACCCTGACAGTCCTCAGCTCAAGGTTTTTTTTTATTTTCAGACATTATATGATGTTTAAGATAGAGGCCTATCCCGTTCCTGCCTGCTACAGACATTCTTTTAAAATCTGCCTTGACTTCTTTTTTTCTTCTTCTTATTCTGTGAACCACATTTCACCTCTGAGGTTACTTACCCAGATCCCACTCTGCCCTGAATTCTGCTGCAAAATGCTCCTTCATTAATTCAAATGGAGTCTGGGCTGAAATGGAGAGGAAACTACACCATGACATCTTCTAGCTGAGCTGGAACAAGGAGGCTGCAGTTCCTTGTCCATCAATACCAGTTTCTGTGATCTACAGGATCATGTGGCAATGCACATTTGATATAGATGAGTCATGAAGTCAGGGCGCTGTTTTGGGAAGATCATTTGCAGGAGACCAGATCTTACCTGATGAGCTACTTCTTAATTTTTTTTTTTTTTTTTTTTAAATTTTATTTTTCCGACAAAGTGAGTAAGTATTAGTTCAGTGCCTCACATCCTGAGACAGCAATGGTTTTGATTCATTACTATGTACCATGAAAGTGGAATTACCATCTCAGGGAAGCCCAGACTGAGAAATGTCTGCCAGCAAAGCAAGCATCCTGTAGTTTCTTTCATGAGGATGGGATTTATACTGATAGGCGCTCTGGTCCAGCCATATCAGAATTTGCAGTGTTTATTTAAATAAGCAGAAAAAGGACCACTGAGCTATTGCATCCATACAGGTTGTCAGCAGCCATGAACCAAGCAAAATGATTTTGCATGTTAATTGACCACTGAATAGCATGCTGTGACTGTCTTTTTTGCTTTGTTCATTCTTCCTGTGAGTAACAGACTGAGAAATCTACCATACTGTAGGTCTTTTTTGGGGGCATTTTTCAGCTGACAGACATGCAATTCACACACACTGCACCAAACATGGTTATAGCACAAATCAGACTGCAGGTTTATTTTAGTTAAGCTATTCTATAGATGTAGATTACAAAATAGCTGCATTAAGATACAAGTACCTGGTTAAAATGTACTACACACAAGTATTTCATGCAAATCAAGCTGTGTCCTAACCATATCAAGAACTAATCAGATCCCACAAGAAGATACAGTTTCATGATATACATGAGAACTGAACATGCATCCTTCAAAGGGTTTTCTGTATTTAAATTGAACTTACGATGGTTTTGTGTCTTAAATCATTCCAAACCCCAGTACTGGCACGTATAGTTTTAGTTTATATCTGCCTTCTCTGGCATACACCCAGTGAAAACAAGGCAGAAGCCAATGTCAGAATGTTCTTATGCAGAATGGCATGGTTTAACTAAACTATATTTAACTAAATCTGTGTAGCATCATACCATTTGTTGAACTGATACAACTTCCTGTTTAGAGCTTGCTGTTCCCTTCCCACTCTCACACCCAGATATGCTTAATTAATTTTTCTTGCATTCTACTTTAGCATGTGTTTAGTAAAACCCTCCACATGAAACTTCGAGCCAGGTCGTTTCTCTTTGAACAAAATGCAAGATTATTCTCAACCTGGTAACAGGAGTTTACCTTACTTATAAACAAAAAGAAGTGATTAAAAGCACATAAGTGTCCCTTCGTAGTCTTTGCCTCTTTCTTACAGATTTGCACATGATGACAAGATGACTGTTAGCAATTTCCTTCCTCCTCTTCCTCTTGTATTTGGAAGAAACAGGTGTGAAAACAGAGGCCGTCATAAAGCAGTATAAGTGCTCTGGCAGCAGCACCAGGTGAAGCGGCCCTGTCCTGTTGTGCCTTGGGAAGAACCATCCCCACACTTCACAGACTGGTCCCTCACTCATGCTGACATAACTGTTCTTAGGGCCATGCCATGAGCTAGACCACTGAACAGAGATGAGTTGCAAATAGGTGCATCACTTCCTTCCTCCAAAGAGCTGTTTTTACTGTGGTTCAGGTTCATTTCAGTCCTGTGGTTCCCCGCACAGCCCCACCAAGGCTTGTGTTGATGCAGTGGAGGGGCCAGTATGAACAAGCAGCTAGAGATGGATGGGATGGGAGCAGGAGATCCCCAAATGGGTTCATTGCTGAAATCCCCATATTGTGACAGTGCAGCCTAGCCAGATAGTGGCAGTGGACCAACACCCAATCCCAGCTGAAGGCGAAGTCAGGTCAGTGCTGAATTACTGGCTGGCCATGCTGACTCAGAAGAGATAAGGAAAAGATGTGAACTATTCCTGTGATAGTGAGACCATCAGGCAAAGGTCCTGAGGGGAAGATCTGACTACTGTTTTAAGGGCTGTACCAAGATACAGAGTTGAGTTACATGTAGTAGAACTAGCAGCAAATGCCACGGCAAATGACATTTTACTAAACACCTATACACAGAGAGTACTATACACAGGAGTAAGATGGGCCCTGTTTCAAATGTTTCAAAGATCAGCAGGAGATGATGGAAAATGTTGTGTTTGCACTTAATTCTCCCTGTCTCTCACATGTCAAAGAGGCAAACTGTCTCATGAAGGACAAAATGTAATAGCTCTGTTTTCTTATTTCAGAATTTTTCTTATTTCTGTCACGTGGCTGGAGGTCTCTGTGTCTACTGGTGACCCTCAGTTTGGCCAAATGGCCACTGGCATGCCCTGTTACTCCTAGTGATTCTGGCACTGGAAAATGCAAATGCCACCAGTGTCTGAGTAGGGTCTACCAATTACCAAACACAGGGTGTAGAAGGAACTTTCCATCAGTTCAGCCTGCCAAGAAGCTGTCTGTCTTGTCTAGCTATCTTGTCTTTTCCTGTAATGTAGGGCCACACTCCTAAAGCTTTTGCAAATTGTTTATCTAATATATCCTGCATAGGGCAATAATACAGGGCACTAGTAACACCCTTTAATACCCTAATATCTTCCTATGTCAGGGTTTGTGTTGTAGCTTTCCCTACAGAAGTCTGCTGTAGGGTATGGTAAAGAGATATGTGGTCTATGGTAGGGCATGGAGCAGATGCCCTGTGGAGTCTTTTGGAGGAGAGGTATCTTACAGAGTTGCCTACAACTGCAGAACTGATCCGACGTTGTTAGCCACAAACACAGCTTCAATCCAGTGCAAAACTCCACACATCTGCTATCCCCATGTTCCCTCCTAGCTGCCAGATCCAAATGAGAAACCATGCAGTCATATTAGCATGATCCTGCTCCTGAGCGCATAAGCCTTGCTGAGAGGCAGAGGATCTGAGCTCAGATGTAAGTACCACACTAAGGCCATTACTTCTGTATCAGAAGTGGCTTATGTTCAGGCAGCTTGGGGACCAAGCTGGCCAGCCCTGGGACCACCTGCACCCATCTGTCTAGAGACACCCACATCATTGCTATCAGACAGGGATTAAATCTACAAAGCACAATGCTACTTTATACTACAGACTTTAATGTCCAACTGTGCTGACACTGATAGCAAATCCCAGTCCCAGGTCTCCAAGGCCAATGTAACTGGAAAGTTGAGTAAAGAATCTAAAACCAATACTTCTGAAAATCACATCCTGAAGAGAAGAAACCCAAGTTTTACATCTAACAGTATAGAAAGGAATGTATTCTAAGCAACAAAAGGAATATAGTCTAGTAATGGATCTTGTCCTAAAGCTGAACACTTAAATTATGTTAGCCATGTTAAAAATAGAAAAAGATAATCTAATATTCCTCTGCTCAGCATCTTCAATGCTTTAATCATTATAGTGCAGTTAGCAGAAAATTTTCTCTGTGGCTCTGGGATCACTGTACTTCATCCATTACCTGTGCAACTTGGCAGCAGTAGAGAAGCCAGTTGCAGCATCAGTGGTGAAATGCTTGCTTACTCAGGTGGAAAAATACTTGCATAGTTTTCTTGTTATCTAACAGCAGTCTGAATTCCTGAAAGGGATAAAGGAAGAAGATAATCTTCATTCTTTCCAGCTGCACCAAATAAACAGCATTCCTCTTCCGTGTTTATTATTGCTTACAGAGCAGGCAAAGTGACATATTTCCTTCTCCAACTTTGATGCTTATGAAAAATTGGAAATTGTAGGGACACACCCTGCAGCTGCCTTCAGCCAGTGAAGGGTTAATTGAATTGTAATTGCCCTTCTATTTGGAACTCAAGAGAAGGAGGATAAAAGGCATCAACACTGAAGAAAAACAATCTCACCAGAATAACAAGCATTGCATTGAGGAGAAAAAGGTTCAATGAGCAAAGGCTTCTTAGTGCTAGGAAGTGTTGCAGCTTTTACTGTGTTTGTATAGTCAAAGCTAGCAACCTTTCCTCACACATTATCACAAATATAAAGATATCGTCTGAAGGTTCTGCACAGTTAATTTGAGCTTGAGAAGCAATATAGTTTATATTCATGTCAGGCAATTTTATCTAGGGCTTCTGAAGGCATAAGCTTTTGCTAAAAAAACCCAAGACATTGCACATCCAATCAACATATTTATAACCTGTCCGGGGTAGACCAAAATTTTCAAATTTTAATTTAGATTATTGCAAGCATAATTGACACAGATGTAGCTGCCCCTTCACACTTATGCAGCACATCTGTTATTACAATGAATAAATTGCCTGAAGGACATAGTGAACTCTCAATATATTTGTGGAACAAAGACCTTAGGAGACTGAGCTCCAGGACTGAGTTAAACCTCACACTGTCTAATCAGGTTGAATATTTAGACTTTATCTTCTGTAAATTGCATATTTATGGAAACTGCTATTGGAAACAAACACTGAACTGAGATGAGTGAGTATGACTACTCAGGGCTTTGTGCCTTATAAATGTAATACTCTGGAATGAATCCAAATAATTTCTTGCTCCCTCAGATGAGTGCAGATTCACACCACTGCCTTATATCAGTTCAGCTCATCCCTTTTTTGAGCTGCTGACCTCTTTGAAGTGGTAATGCTTCTATGAGGCCTGTGACTTCAGAAGCCAACATACTATACAAACATCAATAACTTAACTCCTAACACTCCAGATAGCAAGGGAAAGATAATCAGAGTCTGTTTTGTGGGCTTTAGCTCCACAGGATCAACTGGGCTAGGATGGGTGTTGAGCTGAAGAGAAGAGGTGGGGAGAATTGGCATCTCCTCCTGAAGTGTTATCTTATTCAGCTGTTCTCAGATTTTCCAGTGAATGGCTCACTTTTTCCTTCCCTTCAGAACTGCTTTCTTCTATTTGCAGTCATATAACATTCCTATGTTGTCTTTGAGGAATAACATAAGGAAAGTATTTAATGTATATTACCTAAGGCAAGTTCTAAGGCCATTAAAAAGCTTCTATGATTTAAAAGGTGACAGAAACACTTTTCTATCACATGATGTAAGTTGAAATAAGTGAGGTTACTTTGGCTGCTTATGCTCTTATAATACAATAGCAGACCTGGAACAGTAGAGGAAAAATGTGCTTCGGATTTTCATTACAACATTTAAACTGATTTTGTCCATGAATATAATTATACCAGAATAGTTATATTGACAATCTTCCAAATGGAGATGTACCTTATAGGTGTAAACTAATAGGCTGAATTAAATAAACTAGATGACCCGAAGGATTTTTTTTTTTTCCCCTCTGCTTTTTCTTACTCTGTTTTAGCTGCCTCTATATCAGTAGAGATGTGATTTTCTTTAATTCTCTCTTCCGGGCTCCCATCCCTTCTCTTTTGCTTTCCATGAAAATTCTCACCAGCAAATTCAAGTAGTTTAACAGAAGTAAAGTCAGTTTGCAGCAAATAGATAAATTTAAAATTAATACATAATTTGAAAATGCAACTCCTCATTCCTGGAATGCCTGCACACAGGTACTGAACAAACCCAATCATACCATATCACTGGAAGTTTTCAGTGAATCCAGTAGCTAGGTACCTGTAAAACACATTTCAGTTGAGGAATACAAAGCAATACTCACAGTGCACTGAGACTGGACAAACAACATGAGGGACTGCACTGGCATCACTTCTTCCCATCCCCATGTACAGAGTGACCTCCTCACTGGCCTGTACCCTTGGAGGAATTGGGGGAAGGAATGAAGTGTAGTAGTGGAGATAGAAATCTTGGGCCAAACCTAAGCAACAAAGTTTTCATGCTCTGAATTTTGCTTTCTTATTCTTATCCCTCTGGGGAAAAAAAAAAAAAAAATCACATCCCAAAGTACCAAACCGATTTCTGTGAGTTTACTTTTATCGGTTGGTGGGAGGAAAGGGGAATGATTCCTCACTAGTATGTGCTGTGCCTGCAGATATCCTACAGTTGATCCAACTGTTCCCCAGATGAAGTACTTTTGTCAGTGAAGTTAATAGGTAGTTCGACAGATCTGAATATAGGACTGTTCTACTGCTGCATGTTCTCACTAGGTGTTAGTAAGGTATATGGATCCCTTACGCCCTAAGTGACACCTTGAAATATATAGCCCAAAAATCTATTTGCCAGAATTAGGCAGGAGCTGAAGTTGATCTAAGACCCCAGTGCTGCTGAAAGCAGAGGGCACCCACCTCTTCTGCCTGTCCTTTGGGCCTCAGTGATGCTTTCTAGTGGATGCTCACATGGGGACTGCCCCAGTTCAGAATGAGTTTTACCAATAAAAAGGTTTTGTTTCTTTCTAGATTAGCCCCTTGGCCCAGATAATTGTGTGGGTACACAAGGACTAGAGGCAGCACATAAAAAGAGACTTCATGAAGTGCATCATTAAATCAAATTAAGATAATCGAGGAAGTATATCTTAAGTCAACAAATAATGTTGATTGGTGAATGAATATAAGCAAATTCCTTTCTATTCATGACAAATATCCACGCAGAAAGACAACTGTGTAAGATAGGTATGTTAGTTACAGCAAGGAATTAGTTTGGTTTTAATGAAGAAGTTGCTTATACAGAGAGTAAGAGAGGAGTGATAAGACACCTTAACCCTTGAATTAATGAACAGAATGTTTCAATTTTAGTTTGGTTGGAGCAGAAACAGAAATGATTAAACTTTTAATACAGCCCAAGATGTGGGTGGTAACATAGCATCAAAAAGGTTGCAATTGATTTAGAGCATATGGCAAAACTCTTTGTCAAGGAAAAGGAGGGAAAAAATTGTTTTGTTTGCTGGAAGAAAAATAAATGAGAAGACCAAAGCAATTCAATCTGCTGAGTGTGAAATGCATTAGGAGGATAGGAGTGTTGCACAGCTGAAAGCTGCATTGTCACTGCCAGACACTTCTCTGCTGGCTCCCAATCCTAGAGCTCTGAAGTATGTCTGGCAGATCCAGCCCTATCTTGGTCAGAGCCACAGCTCTGGGCTGTGGGAATAGGAGCATACTGCTCCAGCCCAGCATAGACAGAGAGGACCTGAGGGAGGTTTTATACATATTTTCAAACAGAAGGTAAAAAGTTTTTTAAATATTTTGAAACACAAATGCATGCAATATATGCCTCATTCATTCAATGGATGGCATTCACATCTGGAAACTGCACATCTGTAGTAAAAAATCCAAAGTTTCTCCTGTGTTTCCGGACTCCTACATCACCAACACTGCCTCTGCCACTGTGAAGTTCTTAGCACTCCCCTTCAACCACATATCAACATCACTGGAGGTATCAAGTTAGCCTTGGTAGGAAAAGATGACCTGATTTGTTAACTCTTTCCATCTACCAGTGTGCTTATTTTAATCACATGCTCTGTCTTGCTTCTACTGACAGAAGATAATTGTGGCCTTTTCTGTTCTGGAAGAGAAGGAAGATCTGAAAGACAACTCAAAGTGAAAGCTACTCCATAAAGCTTTCTAAAACTGCCACATGCAAATTACACTGAAGTTAGGAAACCACTGTGCTTTGTGAGATAACGTAAAATTTGTTTGCAAGTGAAGCCATAGATATGAAGCCACTGACTGCAGAACCCAAAGCAACCCTGCAGACTTTATTGCTCTCAGTGGATTGCTTTGAACTTCAATTCACTGGGATTGAATAGAGACCAAACTTACTCTGCCATGTGGTCTTTGTGATCTTTGATCAAACACGTACTATTAATGGAAAGGGCAGTGATGGTCTTTCTTGGTTTAGGTATCCGTCTTCAATGAATACACAAAATAGATATAATTAATTTATATATCTTTATAGTTACATCCAATAAGGCAAGTGTTGATCACATGTGCCATGAAGTGCCATGATCACAGCTTGGAAACCAGTGTATGGCATAATGAAGGAGGAAACTTGAGGGAAGAGGGACAGGTGTCAGCCACAACAGGGCTTGTGAGGGGATGCAACCATGAGGTGTTAGGAAACCCACATTTATTCCCTTTTGACTCATTCATGAAGATTCTGTTCTCCACCTAATGGGTTGGAAAGTTAATTTCTGTGGACTTTTTGCTTCTTGAATCTTTCTTTGTCTGCTTTTCTTGCAAAAGGCTTCATCTTCATAGGCTGCATAGGTTGCCATGAATATATAATGGCTTCATAAACCTAATTTTGCTTTAACCACTGTTGAAACCTTGCATAGATGTTCCTAAATGAGGCTTGAATAAACTGTTGAAACGTGTACCTTTCCCTTTGAGAATTAGTTTTCACTGGGCCTGTATCAGGCAGATCCTTAGCCAGGCTTTCACTTACTGGAGCTTGGGATCAGATGCTAGAATAAGCAAGGAATTTTTCAGTTGATGCAAGACAATGTATATGCAACCAAATAGATTATTGTTTGTTAGACCTCGCTATTCTGCTCTGGCAGGGGGGTTGGACTTGATGATCTTTGGAGGTCCCTTCCAACTGCTAACATTCTGTGATTCTGTGATTTTTTTCCCCTTGAATTTAAAAGTTTGCTGCAGGAAAGTGTTAGACAGTATGTTTTGAGTAATCCATGTTTATAAATTAATAGATAATGATGGCAGAAGAGATTGTAACATTTTCCTTCTTCAACTTCTGTAAGATCCATCTGAAGAATTTCATTTTAGTGCAACCAATTAATCTCCTGCTTAAGCCTATGGAGCTCTTTCTATACCAAGATGGTAGTGAATTATTTCTGCAGGACATTACCTACGCAGCTTAGCTGGGGAGCAAAGAGAAAAACAGGTATTACAATACAAAACAGCCAAACAGACCAATTTTTAATTTGACTTTCTCCCTTGTTTTAGTTTTTTTTCATTTTCTGTTTTTTTCCCTTTAATTTTCTTTCTTTCTTTCTTTCTTTCTTTCTTTCTTTCTTTCTTTCTTTCTTTCTTTCTTTCTTTCTTTCTTTCTTT
>JAAGNO010008965.1:0-15313 GCA_033439905.1 Ceryle rudis
GCCACGTCTTCTCTCTGTATATTGCAGTTCCATGAACCAAGTATTACTGCCTCAACAATTAAAAAAATTATTTAAAACCCATGTACATATTTTTGCTGTTCACACTTCTTTACTCTCCCTGAGCAATTGTTTTTTAATGCATATTTATCTCTTATGTGAGGGCAGCAGGATGTGTTCGGGGTAGTTTGTTTGGAGTAGTTTCCCCTTTATAAACTTCTTTGCTATTTCTGTAATTTCTCCTTTTTCTTAATAACTTCTTCCTCCTCCCTCATTGTTCCCAGCAGGAAGAAATCTCGTGTGGGGTGCTGATGGGCCAAGAGTGGGGGAATCCACGCTGGCATTTTTCAAGTGCTGGGGTTAAATTTGATACTTTTCAGCCCAGTGAGTATTTCCTAAAGCTTCAGCCAAGCAGAAGGTAAACTGGGAGATCAGCATCTGACTTGATTAACAGCATACTCACGTGTGGCTTGGGTTTTCTTCACTGGAGGATTTGAGAGGGGGCTATTTAGTTCAGCTATTTAATTCAATATTGTATCTTCTAAAAGGTGCCCTCAGCCTCCCAGACCCCTCTCCCTTGCCCTGCATAGGATACGAGGGATGTAAGGCCGCCTGTCCATGCAATGTGTGGACCTCTGCATAGAGATTGACCCACAGGGGGTGGGTGGCGTTAAACAGAGTGTGGAAAATCAGCACGAGGCAATAACATGTCAAATTTTAGCTGAACAACAGCTGAGCCCAAGCGAAGCTTTAAGGTGAAGGTCGCTTGACTTTTTCCTTCTCTCTGTGTGCAGATGTTGCTACACTCCCTGATTCCAGCCAGGTCTGAAAATGCTCAAAGCCACTTAGAAAGCTTTTTCTTGTTAATCAGAAGAATGACTCTCCCCAGAACAAGCTTTCTCAAGATAACTTTGAGAGCTGCAGCCAAATCCTGCAGATCAAAGCTGTTTGGGAGATGGTGCAGATAAGCCTGCAAGCTTGAGGATGCTTATCTGAACCAATCTCCAAACCTCACAAGCCTAGAGAAAAATGAACAGTGCTAAGCAGGGTCACTCTGTGCTGCTCCAAGGAAAGCTGGGCAGCCTTACAGGTGACGCCTTCACCCTAGCTAAGTATGGGCCATCAGTCAAGCAGCCCTTCTCCCAGTGAATACATTGGGAGCTGCTCTCCTGGTGCACCTGGAGACCAGCATGGAAGTAGGACCTGATGGTATGGTGGTGTAATTGGTTGGTGGGGGCTGGAAGGCTTTGCCAGCTTTGCCTTCGTATTGATTCATGTGGGAGAGATTTGGGGAAGGTTCAGAGGAGTGCTGGGGTGGAGGCTTGGGAGTGGCTGGAGATGTGCTGTGTTAGTACCTTCAAGAGGAGAAACCTAGTTGATTTCCAGAGTGAGAAAGGATTTATGGGGGCCTTTTTTCTCCTTGAAATATCACCATGGCCAATGGCACAGATGGCTTCACTGACAGAACAACAGCATTTGTTTGCCATCAGGGAAATTTGAAGGGCTGGAGGCTGTAAATGCTAGAGAAGGCTGGGCAGAAGGGATCTCCTTTGAGGCTAAGAGCAACCAAGGAGGATCTGCTCCCTGTCCCACAATGCCTGCTGGGATTGGAGACTGGCCCGTGGGATCTAAGGGCCATGCAGTTGGCAGCAGGGGCCTCTGGCACTTGTGTCATTGGTTTACAAGAACATTTCCTGGACAACAGTGAGATGAGTGCCTTGGGCTGTGAAAAGCCAATGTGCTGAGGGGATAAGGTGCTCACTTTGGTTAGGTGCTGTCAGATTTGTTGGCTGAGGAGTGTGTGCAGTGAGTATTTGTGTTTGGACATCTGCTTTTTAAGCTTTGTTAGCATCAATAAAAGCAGGGGCAAACACGAGAAGAATTCTCACCAGGTTCCCATCAGAGCATCTTCACATTGAGCAAAAGGGTGCTCTGGGGAGGAAACGCTCAAGAAATGAACAGAAATAGGGGACATCCATCATGTGCCAGTGACGGACAGCCTTGTGCTTGCGGCCCCCAGGCATGTGGTGCTTCTGTGCCCAGGTGCTTGGCGGTGAGGCCAGAAGTCGCAAGTGGTTGTGAATAGCTCTGCTGGACATGTTCCTCTGCCGACCTCCAGACTTTAGACAAGAAGCTCATCTGCAGTGTGTAATGTTTCTTCCTTTCAGAAAGTCTTCGGGCTCCCCGAATATGAGCTGAGATTCCCTGTGTAGGCTATTACATTTGATTTACTTTATAATTGAAAATTGTTAATGAGGATTTAATTACTATTGTGGAAGTAACCTCAAGTGTGAGGGATGTAATGCCGGGCAAATGCTTGAAGCATTGATGGCATTAATACAATATGCGTGTGGAGTTCTCGGCAGGCCCACTTTAAAACAAATACACTTCTTAATAGGATTTAAAAAAAGCATATTGCAGCTACTGTTTCAGAAATACTGCTAGATTTGTAGCACTGCTTTCATGGCTGAGATCAGACAGCAGCACGCCCCGATAAGGCTGTGGTTGGTTTTGTCATGAAGCCGGGTGCCGAGACCGCCGGGCATGCTGAAATGTGAGGTCTTCCCAGGAGGGGACCTTTGCAGGTCCAGGGAAGTTCGAGTGCATTACACAAACCAGACTGCTGCTAGCTGAGACCTTCCAGATGGTAGGCCTCCAATGTTGTTCCTGTGATTGTGAAGGGTTTTGGTGGTCAAAGCTCAGCTGGGCTCTGCGTCTGATCCAAGTAAGGCAAATCCTTCACCATGATATTGTTGCTGCCTGGGGCTCACCACTGGCTAAGAAGGCAAAGAGTGTCCTGGTCCCCGTGCAAGGTGTCTTCTAGCTGGCTGACAAACTTTTCTGGACAACTGAGCTGTCAGCAGGTGGGAGCGGTTGGCCAGGTTGATATCCCTGCAGCTGGAGCCATGAAGCTGGTGTGGTTTTTCCTGCTTGACCAAGTAGTTTTGTTTTGCCTCTGTTGTGTTGATGGCATTGTAGGGTCTGTGCTGCAAAGATGGGCAGTTGCTATAACTGACCTTCCCCATTTGAGCCTGGCCTACCCCTCTTGCCAACAGTTGCCTTTTGACAACACATCCTTCGGGAGCATAAGCATGTGAAACTTGCTGCTCGTTGTCTTGGGCTGTTCTTGCAGATTTCTTTAGCTCAGGATCATCCCTATAGTGCTGGTTCACAGGCTCACAGTTAGACATGAACTTTTTACAGAAATGAAGCAATGCAGAAACCTCTTCCAGAAGCATGTGCACAGTTTTAGCCGTGCTCTTCTGCAAGCAGGGGGTTATTACACTGCCCAAGGGTGTGGCCCACCTATGCAGGGGAATTGATCCCTTCAACTACATCTCTTACATGCCAGCATGTGTGATACACAATTAATATGAGCTTCTTGGAGTGTAGCTAATAAACTCCTCCAATAAATGTCACATGGTGGGACAAATTGAGAAAGAAGCAATCAGGACAAAAGTAATGAGGTCTGGGGAAGGGATGCTGCCCTAATGCTTCAGTGAGGAGAAAACCCTGTTCTTATGCCCATGATTTCTGAAGTTAAGGCCGTAGCCTAAATGAGTTCTATGCTCTAGTGCCTGTGCACCTGGCATGTCTGTAGGCAGACCTTTGTGGGAGCAGAGCAGAGCTTAGGGAGATCCTGGGAAGGCCTGAGCTCAGCTCACCCCTTCCAGCTGCACTGCCTTGGATCATCTTGGTCTTTGCACTGGCTTATTCACCCAGGCTTGTGGAACCACGGCAAGGTGGAAGTGAGGTCTGGTTTAAGCCAATGCCCAGCCTATGCCAGCTCTGGGAGCAAGGCTTGGCAGTCATGTGTGTAGTGTTGTGGGCAGTGTTTTGTCCTGTGGGCGTCCAGCAGCTTTCTTGAATTCACTGAGTGTTTGGTGTCTCTCTACTTTCACAAAAGCAGTGGAATGAGATTTCAGCCAGGACCTCAGATTCCAGCTGGAGAAGATGATCAAGCAAGTTTGTCTGGTCTAAGAGTTTGTCCACCAAGGAGCGTCTGACTCTGAGGAAATGGGAGTCGTTTCTAAGGGTGATAGGTTGGGTATCAGAAAGCATGTATGACTTTGGCTCTAAGAGCATGCTGTTACCATACCTACCTTTGAAAATAAGGTTGTAATATTTGAAAAAGTGTGTGGAGCAGTGGTGGTTCTTTTTTTTTAAGGGCAGTGAATTGCTCTACGATGCAGGTATCTGCCAATGAAGGAGGAGATGTGTGTACATCCATGTAGCTCTAAATACCCCCTGCAAAGCCCTTTGCCTGTCGCAGCCCAGCCCAGAGCCCCACTTGGTCCCGCTGGTCCAACATAGCAGAAGGGGACAGACAAAGCAAGGGTGTCCCCCAGGAAAAAAAAAAGCTGTTCTCCTCTGTCCACTCTGGAGGTGTTAAAGATGGTGGGATTTGCCTTCTGCGGGGGAAAGCAGGTATATTCCTATGCGTAATTTCCCGGTGTAGTGCCAAAGGGGGGAAGTTTATCCTTAAGATTCACAACAGCTGTTTCAAGTGCCGGTGTCCCGTGCCAGCCATACCACCTGAATGGCCAAGGGATATATATAAAACTTCAATTATTTTTTGGATGTTTGTTGTTATTCCTTTGGAGATGGATGAGAGGAGATTCCTCCCGAATGATGTAACCTACGTAGACTGTTCTATCCAACGGTGTGAGATGAAAAATTAAGGAGGAAAAATCAGGTCAAAGTGAAACTTTTCCTCTTTTTTTTAAGTGAGACAAAGTACTGGGTGAAGAGATTTGGGTTTACCAAAAACATTCAATTCACCCTATTTAACAATTTTCTTAATTTCTTTAAATATAGATAACTTTAAAGGCAAAAAAAAAAAACAAACCCAAAACAGAAGCTTCACTTTGAAAGCAAAGCCCAATATTTGATGTGTAAAAAAAATCTCACTTGCTTATTTCTCAGTTGACACTGTTTTCAAAGTCTCTGAATAGATTTGAGCCCCTCTCTACAACTTCCATTTCACGTCAGTTTACTGCTTCTTTAGCAAAGGCCACTTTGCTCCACTGGCTGAGGCCCTGGATGGTAACTCCCACCACCTTTCCCCAGAGCCTGCTGAGGGGTCCAGGGCCCAAACCTTCTCCAGGATGACCATGTCCTACCCATTTCTGCTGCCACCCCCATTTCTTCAGAGCCTGAATCCTGGGTGATGGAAAAAAGCTCATAAAATCGTTTTCTTCCTCCCATGGCATTTTAAGCTCACAATGCCCATGTTAAGGTGCCAAACCAAGGAGATGTAGATCACAAGCATCCTCTTCATTATATCGCCTGCAAAGTCCCACAGCAAGATCTGGCACATACCAGGGTCTCCCCAGAAGTCAAGACCCATGGATTTAGTGGTTGCCTGCAGAGACAAGCCAAGCTGTGACCTCCAGGCTGGTGGTGACCACCACCATACCTGGCCATGTTTGTTTTGAGTGGGACTGGTTTCTACTCGGAGAGTTACGGAAAGTTGTAGTCCAACCAAGGCAGCCGATGGCCGACACCTCCCCAGGCAAGAGCTGATTTCCAGTTTTGGAGCAGACAAAAGAGTGACTGTCTGCACATCCCCTGTGTCTGCCAGGCTGGAGAACCTGTGGCTGAACCACAGGAAGTGTAACCATATTATGCTGGGCTTGGGAAACGACCGGTTGAATTTCCCAAGCCACATCAAACCAATCTGAAGAGAGATGAATTGGTCTGCTCAGGCCTAAAGGGTAGAAAACACTGTCTTTGTTTTGAAAAAAACAGCCGTGGCGGCCAGGAACAACAGAAGATGTAACCGCATTGAAACCTCTAATAGGAATTTCTTCCTTGGTTAAGCAGCACAGATATCATGAGGTTCCTGGTGTGTTTTGGGGGATGCCCTGAATGAAGGACAGCATGGCCAGGCTGCAGGAATCACTGCAGGTGATTCTGCAGTTCCTCCTTCCCATCCGGTCACTGAGGAGCCACTCCTCCCCTGGGTTGCATTTTTACCAGCTTTTGCAGTCCTAGGCTTGGAAAGGCCATTTTTGTTTTTCCTAAAAGGGGCAATTCTGAACCTGCTTCCACCCTGAGAAAATGAAAGGAGCTATGGAAATCGTGGGACAAATTTGCAGTTAGGAGATTTCACTCCAAAACTTCCCAGCTAGGGGATCTGGAGACACACAACCATTTTGGGGTATGCCATCTCTCCATGAGCATCCAGGAGAGATACACCATCAAAAAGTTTGCTATGGGTGGAGCAGAAAGGATGGAAGGGAAGGCTCTCCAAGTGTTCTGTGAGGCCATGTGTTGAGTCGACTTGAAGCAGACCCCATCCTGGCTGGTTAGGAGCCAGCTGTCAGCTTGAGGGATATTGTGTGGAAGGACAAGAGGAAGCAGCATCAGGAATAAAGAGGGAAGAATGATGGTGTGAGATAGACCATGGCCTGCGGCAAGCCAACGATTAGTACATTCGTTCCTGGGAGGTAGCACATGTTATTTTGATCATATGATCACATTTGCATGAATCAGAATGTAAAAATCTTGGCTGGGCTTTACAAAGGAGCCTAGAGGAATGAGGTGCCTATCTATAGATGTATCTGACACGAGCACATAGAGAAAACCCTTCCACTCCTTTGTGGGACTGTTTTCCAAGGAAAGACAGCTACGTGGAGCTTAAATGTTGTTTACAGCCATGGCAGGCTTTTGGGCTGTGATCATCTCTGCTCGAGAGCTTTCAAAAGGATAAAATGAGCCTCCCATTATAAGGGCTGAAAATGATCCTAAATGAATAACACACATGCAGCCTTCGCAGGCACACATTTCTGAGCCATTGGAAATGTTGGCACATGCAAACAAACAAAAACACATGTCTCGGGTCTCTGGTTTTCATAGATTTGTGCATGCCATGACATTTTGGGAGATGGCATTGCCAAGAGCTAACAAACCAGCTTCCCAAGCTTGGCTCATGGAGCTGGCTTGGTGACGCAGGGACTGAGAGGGGAGGCCTTTGGGCTGGGACAGGGCTCTGGGGATCATCATACCCCAGGCAGAGCCTTTGAGGGGTGCCCGCCCATGGGAAGGTGAGTTGGGGTGAGGGTCTCTTCCTCCGCAGCAAGGTTTGCAGTTGGGAGGCTCTCTAGGGGCAGCTTCAGACCAGCGATCTGCACCCACCTTTGTCTGAAGGCAAAGAGGTGATGGGGAGCAATTGCTCTGAAACTTGCAGCCAACTGCAGTGCCCAGAGCAATCCCTGGAGATAGCATCTGGGCGAGCTGCATATGTATGGCTCCATCTGATCCTAAAGTCACAATGACGGTGACATTGCTGATCATGTCAGAGCCAGCACCAGCTTTCAGGGACCCCCAAGACTAAGCATGTGGGACAGTAACCCTGCATCTGCCGAGAGCCCATGGAGATCTGGGCTTGTCCAGGCTCTGCCCTGCAGAGCAGCTGGTGCAACCCATGGTGCTCACCCAGCTCGTGAGCACCGTCCGTCTGCCTGTCTGTCTGGGCTGCTTGGGAAAGGTAAAACACCATTTCCTGCGGGGCCAGATATTTTGGAGGAGGAAGAAAGCAATTTGTGGCTGTGTTGTCTGCCTGATCAAAAGTGTTACCGGACTTGGCTACACAATGTGCACTCTTTAAACCGGTCCCAATTAGCCCTTCTTGCTAATGCCGCATTTCATTCCTGGGAGACTGCACTCGGAGAGCTGTTATGACTTTGTGATTGTGCACATACCTTTATGTGCTTTCATTCTTAATCCCCTTTTTGCAGAAGCCAAAAGGTCTTCCAGCCAAAAAGGAAATCAAAACCTTTTGTTGGCTGTTTCATAAGAATTAAGGGTGGGATGAAGGTTGTAGCAGGATCTTAATTAGCCATTGTAAATAACGAGAGCGGCAGTGCCTGCAACCATATACCACCTTGGGTTGAGATATTGTCAGACCACACAAAGCTAGGTGAATGGGCAGCACAATGGCAGATAAAATTCACCCCTGACAACTGCAAGGCAAGGCACGGTGAAGAATAATTTGAGCTACGCACAGACATCGCTGGGCTCACAATTCATTGTCAGCATTTACGCTTTTATTGAGCTATTTGTGACAACTCTGGAATTTTGGGTTTTTTAATTGTATTCCTTTTTGATGTTGTGAAAATAAAATATGAGGATGGTTAAGGAGAGGGATATAAACTATTCCCCAAAGCCTGCCTGCTCACAGCAGAGATCCGGAGGAGACCCTTGCTAACATGCCGAGCTCCTCTCTGGATATCTGATCTCAAAAGGGGATATAGTGGAAATAATAAGGGTTCAGAGGCTGACAATGAAAATGATTAGAGGCCTGGTGAGGGAAAGCTTTATGGAGGTATTGAAAGGACCGCGCCTGCTTCATTTAGAGACAGGAAAGTAATGAATAGTCTAGACTGCAGAGAAAGTAAATTGGGATCTCCCGCTCACCTGCTCTTCTAACACAGGCGGGGAAATTCAATGAAAGGCAGCAAACTTCAGAACTGGTGAAAGAGAGAGGTTCTCAACTCAGGGAAAATTAATATACGGTGTGGCGATTAACCTTTGGGTTCAGATTATGGGAGCCTGGAGACCAGCCTTGGAAGGGCAGGACACTGGGCAATGTACTCCCTTATGGAGGGGCACTTCTCCCATCCCACCCAGCAAAAGCCATGGTGGTTCAACCTGTTTTCACCCACGTTAAACAATGCTGAAGAAAGCACAGGATACTTTTAGGTGTTCTTTGGGTCTTTTCCCTGTCCCATCACACAGGTGTGTCATTTCTCACACTCCTGCACTGGCTGAAGGAACAGCAAAGATGCTCCATGGTAGCCTCTAGGACCTTGTCCTTTCTCTGCCACCTTTCCACCCCCACAAGAAGTGCCACAGGCACCTCTCCCCAGGATGACCTTTGCTCAGGTGGCAGCCACCCTACTGGCAAATTTGAACTTGCATTTTTTTCTTGGTGCGTTTTGGATCCCAAAGTCCTTTCCATGTTGCACAGGCACCACCCTTTTTGCTCACCATTGAGAAGGCTCCAGCACTGGCACATGGCAGTGTTGTAGGGCCACCTTCACCAGCTGGTTAGAACTGGAGAGGAGAACTATCACCCAGATATTCTTCAGCCTCTACTGCCTTTCATACCAGCCATGCCAGGAAACTAAGTGCAAGTGGTCCCATTCCGGGGGTGGAGAAGTTGAGATTGCTCGTTTGATCTTGAACACGGCAAGTTTTTAGCTTAGTGTTTCACAGCCTGATTGTACAAGCTCCTTGCATACATTTGGGCTGAGATCTTTCGTCGCCCGGAGGATTTGGTTATTCAAGTGCTATCCATTTGGCATGTTGCAGCCGGATTTCTCATGTGATTTCAGGAGATCCATGCACGCGGCAGGCCCTTTGCTGCAGGAACCTAAACAGCTACATGGTGTGATTTGCTGGGAAACATCAAAAATAGCTGCTGGGGGGGAGGTGAGTCTGTCTCCGAAAGCTCCAGGGTGCAGCAGAGTAACTGGGTGTCCTCTCCATCACTTGCATGGGGAGTGGGTTTGGCCTGGCCAGCCCAGCTGTGGGGTGCTGCCATCAGACGTCATGGTAGGTGGTCTGAACCCGGCCCAAGGTGCTCTAATCTATGATCTGCTGTAGCAGCCAAGTGATTCAGGGCTGGATGTTTGCTTCGTACCTCTTCAAGGTGTGAACTAAGATCACATCATGCTCTTGAAAGAAGACTGTAACAAAGCCAGACCCTCACTCTTACCAGGTGGCTTCTCCAAGCAGACAGCTGCTTTGCTCAGCTGGTGGGACTGACTGCCACCAGCTCAGACAAAAGCCCTGGAGAAGCTCTTCTCCCCAGGGTATCACCCTCCAAATGTGTGGGACAAGCCAGATAGCAGCCCACAGCCACCTTGGGAAGCAGGGACTGCCTTCCAAGAGCAATTGACTCAGGGAATGTACCAAAACCCTGCCCTTAGGTGGAATTCATGACGTTTAAATGTATAGGTGGCTTCTTTGTAGCACTGCATGGCAAGGGAGCTTCACAGCCAGAGGAAAAAGGGCCTCGCTGTCCCCTGGGACACAGAGAAAAAGCTCTGGGGAAGGTTTGGCAGTGAGTAGAGGGAAGTGTCAGCACCTAGAGGAGCCTGTCCTATGCAAAGAGGTGACCTGTACAGGCAAATAGCAAAAAACATCTCTCCAGAGAAATTACCCCAGATCCTTGAAAAAGGCAGCAGTGGGGGACAAAAACTGGATCTAAGGAGCATGCAGAGATGAAAGATTAGCAAAAGATCTGGAAGTTTCCCACCAAGTGGTGGTAGGTGTAAGTGAAAATGTGGCTGTGGCTGGAGGGTGGAGAACCAGGGGAGGGTTGTGCCTGCTGGCAAATATCCAAAATGGAACATTTTATTTAATTTTCTACTTTTTTAGGGGTTTTACTATTGGCTTCACATCTGTCCTTCAGCTTCTCCTCTGCTGTTTGAAGGGTGTTACTAGCTCCAGAGCAGGAATAGCTACAGCTTCCCGGAGGGCACTAGGACACCTGCTAGAGATGTTGAGTCAGATGCGCTGGGATGATGGAGGGGAAAATGTGAGCACCCACCAGCCAGAGCACTGGGTCTCTGGAGGGGTCCCTCGCTCTGCTATATGTCCACACACTGGCAAGGGTGCCCTACGCCAATGTCAGGGGTAAATTGAGTCAATTATCTCCCACCATCTCTGTTGAAAGTGGTACTTAATCCTTTCCTCTAAACCTTTTATCTGACATTAAATGGTCATTAGTTTAAAAGAAAAAAAGTTAAGCTGACTCACTTTCCAGCTGGAAAAACCTTTATAATTGCAGTAAAAATGCACTGAGGGCATGTACTGATAACATTGTTTTAGGGAACAAACAAAAAACCACCATCAGTTTTGCATTAACTATTTTTCTGGGCAAATGAATTAAACAAACAGGACCGCTGATTTGTAACTTGTGGGCACATTACTGTGTTTACTATTAGACCTTCCTGGAAATTTCCCGAGTTAGAAGAAACATTTAAATTATAACCAGCTACACGTTTCTGGTGGGAATCATTCCCAGTCATAAATAATAAAGAACTCTTTAGGCTGATGAGAAGGAATTCAGATTCATCTCCCCAATGTTTCCAGTCAAAACCAAGAATCCAAGACCCTGCTGCTTTCAGAGGAAGCTCTCGGGATGGGGAGGATGCTGTTGGGGAGCAGGGGGGGTCAGAGCTCGGGCAGGCAGGAGCAGGAGACCCAGCTATTCCATTTGTCCTGAGCCATAGGTTTGTTAGTGGTTTGCATCGTTAAGCAACCCGGCTCCACTCTTGGCTTGGCACCTACACTGTGCCGACCTGGAGGAGCTTGCATTTTTCTACCAGGGCTTCTCCATCTGGGCTGTGTCCTGCTGCTCTGGGGCACATCTCTGGTGCTGTGGATCCTTGCTGTGGGTGGGACAGGGATCAGAAATATGGTGCTGTCTCGGGAGTTTCCCACGCAGCATCATGCTGAGCACAGGGGGTCTGCTGGGCTTTTCTGACCCAAAAAATGGGAATATTGTTAGTGGCATGAACTCCTCATCACCCTCCCTCTGCAAAGCTGGAAAATGAGTCGTAGTTTCTCTGTATTAACCCTTTATGCCCCTGCAGTGAGCCTGTGCTGCCACAGAGCTCTGCCACGGTCCTCTCTGCTTGCACAATTGTGAAAGGAACAGGAAGAGAGGCAAAGTTACTGAGGATTGCTGTGAGAGCCGCTGCCACCTGCAGCCCTTTCTGCTGGTGACCATGGTGTGACCTGGGGCAAGGACTGGGGAGATGGCAGTCTGTGCTCCAGGGCAGCCTCCTGCCCTACCATGAACACAACGACTGCCAGCCCAGGGTGCCAGCGACATCGCTTGGTGCCTGGTGCTGGCACTCACCTCAGGCGACGCCTTCAGCAAGGTCGGGGCTGAATCTGGGCTTGCACTTGGGGGTGGTTCAACAAGGACTGAACATCAAATCAGGACTTAGCTAGGGGTCTGGTGACATGTGACTGGGAATTTTTCCTTTTTTCCTTGAAAAGTACAGCTCAAGGATTAAGTTTTGTATTTTTTAACCAGATCTTTTTTTTCTTGGAAAGTTCTTTGCATTTTTCCAGAAACAAAGTCGAGAACTATTGAAATGTGAAAAGAATGCATTTCAGGTCCCAGTTTTTCTACTTTTGACAAAAATAAAAGTTTCCTTGAATGCAAAGTTTTTGTTTATCTGCAAATGTGTGGAAATTTCCAGACAGCTCTGACATAGATTATTCAGTTTATGAATTTTGAAATAGAAGTGGTGACTTTTCCCATGGTTAGAAGTGCAGCGCCAGGTCCCTTCCTCCTGCCTCCAGCCTTGCATCACTGTAGTGGTTTGACTGTGAGTGGACAACAGGTGCCCAACAAGCCGCTCTATCAGCCACACCACCACCACCCCTCCCAGCTGGACCCAGGGGAAGAAAATAAGATGAATCTCATGGGTTAAGACAAAGATAATTTAATGAGAAAGCAAAGCAAGGCCACACACGGAAGCAAAAGCAAAGAAAGATTTACTCTCTGCTTCCCCTCAGCAGGCGCTGTCTGGCCCTTTTTGGGAAGCAGGGCTCCAAACATTCAGAGTTCAGCTGACATCATATGGTATGAAATATCCCTTTGGTCAGTTTGGGTCAGCTGGCCTAGTCGTGTCCCCTCCCCAGGATTTTGTCCACGCCATCCCACTGCAGGGGGAATGTTGGAAAACCCCAGCCTTGGTGCTGTGTGAGCCCCGGTTAGCAGCAGCCACAGCACGGGGGGGGGTGGTCAGCACCTTTCCAGCTCTCAATGCAAAGCACAGCACTGGGAGGGCTGCTATGGGGAAAGTTAACTCCAGCTCAGGCAGACCCAATGCATCTGCTCTCAGAAGCAAACTGTAGAATATCTGCACAAAGAACTTGGACAAACCATGAACTAGGGCTCTGCTGAGGCAGGTGAGCTGGCAAAGAGGAGACAGTTTGCACAACTAAAATGGTGAAACACAGGAACCAGATATATGAATTTAGTGAGGAAGAAAAGCAACTCTCAGAACTGGAAAGCTGCCCCTTTTTGTGAAACTGTGGGTTTATTACGCCTGCCTGCCTAGGTCCACACGGGGATGCAGGAAATGGCATGGGATGAGCTCTGTTTTGGTTCCTCAAGGAAGATGATACTGAGTATTGTTGTTCTCTGCTGTGGTGGGAAGGGATAGTACTTGGAGGGTTTAAATGAAGTGCTTGCTCTCAAAGTCAAAACAAAGTCTTAGGATGATTTCTGGCTAGGTGATGCTTATTCTCTTTTGTTTGTAAATGTATTTATTCATTCTTTCAATCAACAAAAAGTATTTCAGGCAAATTAATGGTTCATAATAACAAAACTTTACTAGCAATCTAATTTACTGCAGTGTCAATTAAATAGCTTCATAATCCCTAAACACAAGGTCTTCTAGCCATCGTCCTTAAAACAATTACATTTTACAGTGCTCCCAGGAGACTAGCATCTTCCATCTCTACAGGATAAACTCTCAGTTCCAGATTTGTGGTCTTTCTTACTGAGACTGCCCACCCCAGACATACAAATCTGGGGACTGTCAGCCCAGGCGCCACTGCTGCTGTGCAATATGAAGATCTCACAGATAGACAGCTAATTTCTTTGGTGGATGGACAAGACTAAATCCCATGAACACCACTTGTCAGGGGTTTTAAAGTGTGATGTCTGTAATATTAGTGAATAATACTTTGCCTAACCATTTTTTACAGGCTTTTCAATCTGTTTTGTCATTTCAACTTCAGTATAACACTGCAAATGTATGATGCATTACAAGGAATGAAATAATTAATGTCCTGGGGTTTTGTTTTGACCTAAAGTTTGTTATCTGTTAAAAATACCAGATTCACTCTTTGAACACATCACCATTTTGCAGGCTTCCCCCCCACGATGTGATAATGCTCCTACAAGTCCCTAGTGCCAGGCATGAAGCCATCTAGGAAGGGAGCTGTGTGGCTAGATCTTTCATGACAAAGAATAGCCCCAGCATTGCTGTGTGGCATGACCCTGTTGTGGTCCCCTTCTTTGTCATGGGTTGACAGTCCCTCTCTAGAACCTGCACACTCATGATAAATTGCGACAGTAAGACCAGCATTGATGAATTTTACAGGCAACACAAGAACATAGAAAGTATCGATAGCCTTTGGTATGTGGGGTTTCTCTCCAAGGGAAGCATCACATATCATCCTGGTTTTCAGCCTGGTCCTCATGTTTATACAAGCCATCCTTTGAATTCACTCAAAGATACCATATTGTGCAGTTATTTCTGATATGAAATCGCAGGCAAATTGATTACTTGGCAGAATCTTAAATTCTGTATGTTCTTTTCTCTAGAATGGCCAACTCATGATTACCTGTAGGCAGATAATTATTTAACTCCATTCTTCCGAGACATTATAAATAATAGCATTAATTTATAGGTGGACATTTGTACATTATATGGCAATGTAGACAGTCAAGACCTGACTCAGCTGTAACGAATAACCCACAGTGGTCATACCTAATTTGCAGCGAAGAGCCAGACAGACTTGTACTCGCCTGCTGTGGTTTGTGTCTTCTGTTTAAAAAGCTACTAATAACTCGTGGGTTGTTCTGTCTTTTGTAGGCGGCTTCACTCCAATGTCCTGCACTGCGACTGCCACCTGGCCTGGCTGTCCGACTGGCTGCGGCAGAGACGCACAATCGGGCAGTTCACCTTCTGCCTGGCGCCCGTGAACCTGCGGGGTTTTCTGGTGGCCGAGGTTCAGAAGAAGGACTTTGTCTGCTCTGGTAATGATGCCAATTATTTATCTATCAGCTGAAGGGTTTATATTGATAGCCACAGAAAAACAGTGAGTGGAAAATTACTATGTTGTGTTTGAATGCCATTATTTTTTCCATTTTAGCATTGCCAGTGATACCAACATAAGAAATCAATTAAGTGTGGATAATTTGGTGTTTCTCAAGGGAAGAGCTCTCTAGCTGAGTGGAATACGAAAGGAAGGAAATAGCAAATGCTAATCTGGGTCTGTTGGTAAATGATTTGACTACAGAACATCAGGAGCAGATTTTTATCCCAGGGACAGAAACAGGATTCTTAGGGACCCAATGCACTCTGCTCTTCTACAAGTATCCACACTGAAAAATGAGGCTGATGATACAGGGCCAACTCACAAACCATGTGTCTGTACATTGGGCCAGTTCATTAGCTCTCTGGAACTGCACTTGCCTCTTTATTGATAGAAACACATGTTTCTCACTTTCTGATACCCAGCTCCCCCCAGATTGATGTTGGGGGTTGCG
>JAAGNO010008965.1:20655-46097 GCA_033439905.1 Ceryle rudis
ATACCTACAGCCATACACACATCCCACATAGGTGTCACATACACATACTCCTACAGCTAGCCCTGTCCATAGGGTGCATGCCCACCTATGGCCACAGGCAGGTTCCCCAGTGCCCCCAGTGCCTGGGCAGCAGGTGAGCGGCAGCAGATGGGCGCTTGGAGCCAGCGCTGCTCAGCGTGACAGACACGGCGCTTAGCACACCAGCAGCCTCCCGCACGTTGGGGCTGGGGGGGGTGGGGGGTGCTGTCAATTTTTCGGCAGCTCTGCTGGCAAAGGATGGATTTAAGGAGGCATGGGAAGTGGCGGAGCTTGCTGCTGCTTGTTGAGATCCTCCCAGCACAGAGGGTGGGCAGGAGGAAGGCACTGGGGCTCGTTGGGGGCACTGGAAATGAGCAGGTGTGATGGTTTGTAGTGCTTGACACCAGCATCATGCAGGTGGAAGTGGTGGTTGGAAGGATAGTGGCTGATCATGGGTGGAAGTCCAGCTGAATTCCATGTGTGTTCTACCTCCATGGAGACTGCAGCCCCTTCAGATAAACTGGAGGATGAGATCTGGAGCTGGCTGTGGGGAAAAACAAGGTGGTGGTGGGGATAAGAAGGTTTTACTATAACAACTGAATTTTATATGGGATAGATTCATCCTAATCTTAAGACATGATAGCATCAATATCTATATATAATATAAATACAAAATGTAACATTCAGTTTAGCGTTCAGAAATCAAACTGTGAGTGAATGGACAAAGTCCTTCCCTTGGTTCCATGTGCCGGGGTCGCTGATGCACATGAAACCCTTCCACCCCTGCCACCCTCCTCTAGTGCTGGGTGCTGCACCCTCATCACTGTGTGTGCCAGATGCCTCGTGCTTTTTGCATCATCTTGGGAGCATCTTTTATCTGAGATTTCAGGCCCCAGAGCATCTAGCTCTCCCCAGAGGAGTTCCCTGCTCTTACTCCAGGAAATGGGCTCAGGAGGTGGGATTGCTGCCTGAGCTGATTCCTTCCATGAAAGTCTTGGGTCCCCCAAGGAAAAGCCCTGGGAGATCTGTGCCCCCTTCCACCATCCTGCAGCTCATTCCCTTCAATACCTGCAACTTCTTTGAGGCTATTTAACTCTTCCCCAGGCTGTGCTGGTCTCTGGTATAATTTCATCAGCTATTTCCAGTTCTTGTCCTAGTCTGAGCCTGAAAGCTGGTTTGGTTTGACCTGCTAAGCACAGATGCTGTTATGGACAACAACTGACAGATTCTGGACTCCTCTCAGCTCCATACCCTTGATTAATGCTTGTCTTCTTTTTCTACCTTAAGCATAATTCTTCCAATTTTTTGATCTCTTCTCCCAGGTAACTAGTGCTAGGTTGAGAGGAAATGGGCTTAAGTTGCACCAGGGAAGGTTTAGGTTGGACATTAGGAAAAATTTTTTTACTAAGAGGGTGGTGAGGCCTTGGAACAGGCTGTCCAGGGAGGGGGTGGAATCACCATCCCCAAAGGTGTTCAAAAAATGTCTAGATGTGGCATTTCAGGACATGTTTTAGTGGTCTTGATAATGCTTAGTAGATGGTTGGACTTGACGATCTTGAAGGTTGTTTCCAACCTTAATGATTCTATGATTCTATGATTTCAGTGGCACTCAGGTGCTTCCTAGGAATTTGGTACCATTTCCCTTTTTCATCCTGCCCCACTGCATTTTGGGATCATCAGACTGTTGGACGGCACCCTACCATGCCCTGTCAGCTGTGGGCTCCAAATGTCTATGCAGAATTCAGGAATTTTTGGAATATAAATAAGTTCCTCCCCAGGGTCAACTATTTCACATTGCTTCAAATAGCAGGGAGGAAGCAATCAATTAATGTGTTCATTACTCATTTCTGGTACAGCACAGTCTACATATCTTGGGTATGATCTGTGCTTTTTGTGGTGAGTGCCATGCACACTCACATTAAGAGAAAGCAGCACTTGGTAGTTAAGAAATGAATCCAGTTTTGTGTCTTTCCAGTAAGCAAAGATGATATTGTCATAGCTGGTTTGGATAGACACCCTGCTGCCTTGAAGATGCTTGTTTACAGTTAGAGCCCCATGAACCCTTGCAAGGCTTGTATCATGGTTTACAATGCAGTATGTTTGTGTGTGTCCTTATACTTCCACCGTTCGATCAATGAGCAAAGAAAGGAAATAAGATTTGTTAGCAATAAAGCTGTATACAATAGCTATTAAAATGGGGCAATTACATAATTAGCACGGTAGTGGTAACTCACCCAGCATGAACAACAGTAAAACAAGCCCCTGTTTCCCTCTGTCCGACTCGAGCCGGGACCCTTACAAAACCTCCAAAATGGTTATTTACTTGAAACACACACGAGAAACTTAAAAGCCATCGTAAAACTGAGAAGGGAGGCCCAAAAAACCACAGGGAAGCCAAACACTTTCAAAGAAACAATAGTAAATTAGGTGTTAAAGATATAAAATCCTGTTCCCTAACAATTTAATTAGGTAGCATGTCTGTTACAGACATTATGCTGCTAGTTTTGGAACCCATGGCAGGGCCTCACAGCTCTCAATTCACACTAGCCCCCAAGAGAGGCGTTTGTTATGAAGGACTGATGTTTTTGCTCTACAGAAAAGTGTGATGGTAATCAAGTGAAAATGGCAGGTAGCACAAAAAAAATTACTATTTTTCTTCCCCTTTGCAACTCTCCTTGACATATATTTACAGTAATTAAAAGCCCAGTTTGAAGAATAGTCCTGGTTTTAATTAGCACCTGCTTCAGTTTCGTCTGAGCTCATTCCCTCGAAGTAGGAACAAAACAACAAAACTCTCCTGGAACAGGCTTGAGTTTGACTGGTGTGAGATAAGCCTGCCTCCAACTTCTGTTCCACGTGCTGGAATGGGACTCCATGGCCAGACGCAGAAGCAGAGCTCCTTTGCTGGGTATGCAGCCTGTGAACATGCCACAGCTGAGGCTTCCTTCATTCCTCCTGCCCCCACATGGCACCTCTTCGGCTTAGAAGTGAACCTCTTCTTGCCCCATCCTAAATCTGTCTGGTGGGGTTCCGGCTCCATCAAAGAAAATAAAAGTCCCAGTGGCTTTGCCACCATTACAGAGTCCACCATTACTGACTTTTGAGATTAAACCCGCTAGGTGGAATTTTGGACTGGAATGCCTGGGGAGGGAACGGCTCGCTTGTTAAGAGGCTGTCAAATCAAAAGGACAGTCCAAGTGCCTCACTGCTTCTCAGAAAGTCACTCCATCTCTAGAAGCTGCGATAAACCCCCTCTGGAAAGGCTGTTTTTTTCCTCTGAGGCTCTAAAGATGTTGGTTTTGCTCTTTATGACAAAGATGGTTGCATTTAATGAGTGCTGTAGAAAGAGCAGGATCTTGTGAGCAGACTCTCCCTGACCCCTTCTCAAAGGCAGGATACTGAGCAGTGTTCCTGCTGTGATCAGGGTAATTTTCAGGGATAAAGTTTCCGTTGGCATGTTGCTTGACGATTTGTTCTTCCATCACCTGCCAGCAATGTTTATACCCAGGAATGGAGAGTCCATCATGAGATGAGGGGTCATTTATTTTTAGTGGAGTTTCTTTGCTAAAAAATGATGACGCATCCCAGGTGAAATTAACCAAAGCACGTGGAGAGGTCCTCACATTTCAGTTGGGCCTCAGGCTTTGCCCTAAGAGTCAGTTTGATTTTGTATCTTCTGTTGGTGAATGTGCTACTGGAGCCATGTGCTGCCTTGCAATTACCACACCATGTCTGTGCTGCCCTGGCCCACCCTGAGTCATTGCTTCCCTTCAGTGCTGCTTCTCATCCAGCAGATCTCAAACCAGTGACGTAGTCACCCATCCAAACAAGACCAAGCCCTTTGGATAACTGGCCCTGATCTCTCCAGAAATGTGGATCCTCTCCTCTGGTTTGATTTTGTCCATCTGAGGATGCAGAGACACAGAGGCCCAATCCAACATCACCAGCTGGAGAAGAAATCAGAGCTTTTCACTTTCAGAGACTGCACCGGGATGTGCAGGAGTTGCTTTGAGCACTCAGTGTGCTCCAGAGAGGGGTGACAGCTCTTCTACATCCTTCTATAAGGTTTCTCATCCTTACTTATGCCTTCATGTGCACTTCCAGACCTGTACTGCTGTGCTTGGCTGGAAAAAGCAGTGACACTTTAAAACAGGATTGGATCTGCTTCTTTAAGGACAGGGTGATGGGGGAAAAGCCTCTCCCTGTACCTGAGTGTGGTCCCCATATTATGAGGGTGTGCACCCCTCACTGGGTTATGTGATGAGAATGAGCCCGGGTGAGGGAGACCTTCACACTCCAGGACCTGGTGATGCTCCCATGATGCTCTGGGCAACCAGTATAGGCAGAACTGGTTCTCCGTGGTAATGAACAGCTGGCTCGGATGGACATCTTCCTCTGACCCCGTGTCAGCCACTCGGCCAAGCTGCAATGTTGCAAATCAGGAGCAAAGATCCAGTGACTTCTCTTACTCTGGTATCCTTGTCCAAAATTTCCTCCCCAGGCCACCAGGATTCCATTTCTCCTCCCAAAGTAGCTGGCAGCAGCTCCCCTCCCCGGGGAGCAAAGGCTCCTGCATTTCCACACTGTTGTGTGTGTTGTTTGTGAAGGGCTTTGGAGTGAAATCTTTCTCACAAGGCTTTTTTTTTTTATTAGCACTTCATTGTTTTTTCAGGGCTGGAAACATAAGCTCATCCATGTCGATGCTATTTTGGACCTCACACCTCTACTTGACCTAAGAGAACTAAGGACAGCTGCAAAAATACAAACAAACAAATAACTTAGAGCATTGGATATGCTTTAAACCACTAATGAGCTAAGCCTAAGAACCCCCCGAGGAGGCATATGTTAATTTTTATGTTTTCATTAAGTCTAGTCTTCAGCCTCTCGAGTTGTCCTGTGCAATGTGCAGCATTGCAGGGTCCTCAGTAAAGCAGGGGAGACAATGCTGGAACTGAAGCTTTGGCAAGAGCATCAGAGATCAGAGCATTGTCTCGTATTCAGCATGTCCTGCTTAGAAAGGACAGTGACTGGCCGTGTCACAGCAGTGTGACAGGACTGCATGTGCAGATGGAGCAAGCGAAGCTGCAGAGAGCTGAAACTGCACACATAATGCTGAATATCAGGGAGGAGGGTGGCAAAGATCCTCAGTGAGCTGCCTCAGCTGTGCACGGGAGCCTCCACAGACCAGCCCTCGGCAGGACAAGGGGGCCTCATTTTTTGCCAGAGTTGCAAACCCCTGCCCATTTTGCTCCATCTTCTTCCAGCTGAGCTCTGATTTCCCACACCCGGGCACTGAAACAGGGGGGAAAAAAAACATTTGAGGAAGGGACGATAATATTCCCCTGCCTTGCTTTTCGGTGTTACTAGATGTCAAGTGGTTCTGGCATAAACAGCATGTTCCCCCCTCGTAGCTCTTTTTTCCAGCTCGTTCCTGTGAAGCTGCAGCTATTTGTGACTTCACTCCAGATCTATTGCTCTGGGATTTGGTAAGTGCTGCCACTCCCTCAGCCCACAGCGCTGCCGGAGGGTGGGGAGAAGGCAAAACGGGGAATAAACAGGGGCTGTCACCTTGCACGAGGCAGGAGCCTGCCTCTGCTGACCGACCCAGCTGCAGCCCCTGGGGTGAGGACCCAGGGCTGTGACTGCGGGGCACGGGCATGCGGGAAGCTATAGGAAACCTCCATGTATAAATAGCAGCAGGAGATGTTCACAGAGCAGCTGCGGCAGTAAAGCACTGGACACATCTGTGCCCTGCAGCTCCTCCTCTGTAATTCCTTGAGGCTAATGCTCTGTGTGTTGGGTGGTGCAGCAGCAGGGTCAGCAGCTGGTGAGGCTGTGGAGCAGGCTCCATCACACCTCCAGCTGCCCTGGTGCAGGCTCTTGTGCTCACTATGGTCTGGCTACTTGACGCATGGGAGATCATTCACAACCTGCCTTGCTTCTCTTACACAGGGCAGATACGTCCACTAGGATTTTTGGCTCGAGTGGTCTGACCTGCGGAGGCAATGTTCATGATCAGAGGGGGTAGGTCAGGGTAGAGCGGGAAGCCAGAAGTGCTCCTCTCCCAGCCCTGCAGCGAGCAAGAGGACACTTCCAGAGGTTGGTGCTGGCATGACTTGCAGCAGAGCAGAACCCACTGACTTCAAGCGTCTCTTTGGTAAGAGAAGCAAGATGGGTAAAAATAGCAGTTTACTGTTGAGGAAAAGTGCTTCCTGTCTGGGCCTTATTTCATCGCCCAGGCCAGCACCGTGCAGCTGCGAAACTGCAGCCTAGCTCCATCTTGTTGCTCACTACTTGTAGGTAGTCAGGGCACTCTAATCATGGAGCTTCAAGGGGGACCTCTGGTCCTCAGGGCTCTACTTGAGGGTAGCCAGCCTCAAATATGTGGGGCTCCACAGTTTAAATATATTATTATTTGTTTATTTGCACTGAAATTGCCCTAAGAGGCTTCCCACCTCTGCTAGGAAGTTCCCACCCTGTTTTACTTATGATCTAACCTTGTTGCTTGTAACCCTGTGGCTGAGGGTGGGCACCCGTGGGCTCAAAAACTCAGTGCCCCTGTTCTTGTGATGGGAGTGTGGGCATTTCGCAACTGGACTCATCTCTTGGATGATGAGTGGAAAAGGCTGCAGGGCCCTCAGGGAAATGAACAGAGAAGCACAGACTGGACACATTCTTCTTGGGTGTAATCCAAAGGCTGTAGCTTAGGTACAACCAAATATTGGTAAGTGAAGGAGCAATGGCTGAGGGAAATTGGAACAATTTGGTCAAAATCGACCTTGAATTATCTGATCTTCTGAATTCGCTTACCAATGGTGGGCAAGGATCTTCAGCTTCTAGGACTACATCACCACCCTTCTTCCACCTTATAGAGGTGAAGTAATTTTACAGGTGATCTTAGGAACAGCCCTGACCCTTAGAACAGGTCCAAAGTTTTTTTTCTAAAGCAAACATTCCCCTGGATTTCTGGGATGGCTCCTCTAGAGAAGTGTGGAACCTGCAAGGACAGAAAAAAGAAAACACTAGTTGATTTGCCAACATCATTTTGGATCAGATCTCATCCTGCCAACTCATGTTTCCTGTGTCTTTCTGCAGATGACTTTCACTCCATGTTCACCAGCCTATATGGCCTGCACCATCAGGTGATGACCAAATACACAGAAGGAGCTACATCATCTGAAAACAGTAAACTTGAGTGAATAGTGGGTGAATTCCAGCAGTGCAGAAGGTACCTTCAAAAAGAAAGGAGCATCTCTGTCTCTGTGAGTGCTCCTTCTGGCTGAATCTCACCCAGATACACTGCTCTGCAGTGAGTGGACACACATTTCACAAGCTCTCCTGATGTGACTCACTCCAGGAAGGGCTTCCTTTGCTTCTGGTTGGATCTGGTGTGTATTCTAGCTCCTCAACCAAAGCCTGTGGGAGGCTGCCTGTCTAATGTCATGTGGTATTATTACTTCTGTAGCCTGACTTTCTTCACATTCCTGTATCTCCCTCATTTTTGGTCAAACTACATTCAGATTCCGCCCCCCCCCCCCCCCATCTAAGAGTAAAATAACTCTGAAGATTTATTCCACTACAATTCCTCTTCCCAGAAGAACAGTAGATAAATATTTCAAGCTGCATCTGATTTGATTTAAGATCTTATTTCTGTTGCTGAGGTACATTTTCATTGCAAGGAGGGCAGGCTGCATCAAAGCCATGATGATTCGCTGAGTTTTGCCAAGGGCTAGTTTGCCAGTTTGCCGGTTCCCCGGCTGTTGCTAGGCTTGTGAATCAGATTTACCTTGGACCTTCCTACTGAGCCAAGGGTTTCAGCTGGGTGCGGGCTGAGTGCTAATGAGAGCTGGTCAGAAGGTGGAATTTCTGCTCCAGGAGAAACTCTGACACTCCCCAGTTCTTTTTGTATAAATTGAGATGAAACGGTGAACTTTGGAAGTTTCCCATGAAATGTACATTTAGAAGATATTCAGAAAAGAAAACTGAATAATATTGGGTTTGTTTCTACTTTCCTGTTACACAAAAATGGAAAAAGTAAGCTATTAAGCAGTGCAAAATACAAAATCTGAGTAAGGTTTGAGTCAATATTCAACTATGTGCAGCAGTGGAAGCAAAAAGCCCATAATGAAATGAAATACGTCAATGCCATTGAAGAGAACCTCTGCGGCGGTGATGAAACATCATGTTTTGACATTCGCCTGTTGTAAGATTTCATTGAAATTGACAAACTGATGAGAAATATTTTGATTTTTGAATAGACTTTGCTGGATGAGAAATTGCTCTGTTGAAAAATTTTCAGCTGGCTCTCTCTCAGACTGAGTCAACAGCTGATGAGCAGCCCATTGTCACTGCTGGGGAGGGCCTGGAGAGGCAAACATGTGAGGGTCAAACCCTAAGCATTTTAGCAGTCACTCATCAAAATACCATTTGATTTCAGCAGGAAGATGGACTAAATAACAATGACAGTGTTTGGCACTTTGTGGGTGTCCAGATGGCCTAGCATTAGGCGCTGGCTTCTACAAGTGGATACGACCCAAGCTGTTATCAAGGCTTCTTGCAGCAGCCATTGCAGAGATTGACAAGTCAAAATGCCTTCATTGGGAGCCAAAGTCAGATCTGCTAAATCAGCCTCTAAATTTCAAGCAGATGTAAGATACAAAAGTAGGAGGAAGATGGCAAGAAGTATAGTTCACTGGAATAGAGGTACTGGAACGTGCACTCCTGTCTTCTGCTGGAAGGGCCTCTGCCAAAGAAGCACATCACTTCTGAGGAACTGTTGGTTTGAACTGACATTTAATCTCCTCAGAAGGGATTTCATGTACAGCCGTGGCACATGGATCTTAGCTGACTGGTATCTCTGAAAGTCCACTTTGTTCTGTCTGCTTAAGAGCAAGATGAAACAAAAATGCTGAAATCCACAATCCCTAACATGTAGCGGTATGTACACTGATTGCTTCTTGATGTGGACTGATGGTTAGAGGTGGTCAGGCAAACCACCGGTGGGCAAAAAAGGAAATTTTTGGTGCACAGCAATGGGTTGTAGACCTACAAAACAAGGCATTGCTGTACAAACAGCCACACAAACAAATGCTGTCGATCTTCCAGTTTCTACTGTGGCTTCAGTAGCACTCTGTGCCTTCCCCATAAATCTCTCCCAAGGCAGCAAATCAGCTACTCTTCAAGTGAGATTCACAGAGGGGGCTGTGAGGAAGCTTCCACGCTTGCTCCCGAAGATACCCTCATCTCTGTGTTGATATAGACCCAGTCTGTTGCTGTTCTGTGGACATCCCAACCCTACAGAGGCGTTGCAGCGTCAGTAATGCTTTTCTCCATGAATTTATGCAATACCTTTAGTTACTCTCTGAATGTCTCTCTGCGGTCAGCATTGTGAGTTCTGCTTTTATTGTTTATTTCGGTTGTAACTGCTTATCCCTCTGCAGATTAAAATCTCTTGCTGATGTCCTGGTCTCAGAGTGAACATCTGCTGCTGGGTTTGCTAGAGAAGTTAGAAAAATATCTTGCAAAAGAAAAAAAAAAAAACTTTCTGGTTTTATTAACATTGCAAAATAGCTAGTTTTGAGAAGAAGCCAAGAGCAGAGCTAGTCCATTTCCCAGCCACAGGTCCTCTCTTGTGTCGACCCCTTCAGTGCAGTGCAAATGTCAGAGCTGTACCTTCCCCTGCCAGTGCCCTGTGACCTCCAAGAAGCCATCCAACCTAGCTTAGCTGAACTCACAAGCTGCCACTCTACCTTAGTCAGCTCTGCTGGCCTAGGTGTACTTCACTTCAGTGCGTGTGGGGAAAGGGGGGACACATCCTTACATCCTGATGGCAAACTGGGCCCCAATGACAAATGTTGTGTCAGGGGGTCCCACAATCAACTGAGTCTGGCTGAATATCACATGGCTGACTAGAATGACCCTTCTCCTCTCTCTGAAGTGATGCTAACTTGGTTTTTCCACAACTCCAGGTATAGGAAAAGCACCGCTGGTTGCAAGAACTGGGTGAGAAATTTATAATGAATAATTGAGTAATGCTGCCTTTTTTACCGGTATGTAGCTGTCTGTATGAACCCCCTGGATTTTTCCCAGACAAACATTACTTGGAAAATTTTTTTTGAATAATCTCCGAACAAAAAAAAAAAAAAAAAAAAAAGAAAATCTTGCTCTGCAGCTTATTAGTGAGTTGTTTGTTTGATAGTCCAACTCCAGACTGTCTTGCATGCATGCACATGGCTCACGTGGGCCTAATTAAATTCAACATGGCCTTAAGTTAGGGGAAGCCTTCCTGCCCATGCAGTGGACCTCCTGATCTGAAGGGTGCAGGCAGTTCTCAGAAACAGGTTTCTCCCATGATTGCACCTGGCTGGAGGTACCCACTGTGCTTGCCGAGACTCTTCAATATTGGCTTAAAATTTATCAGTTCAGGGAGCATACCTATTCAGTAACTCCTCTGGTAATATGCACACATGAGCTTTGGCAGCATGCTTGTAAGATCAGAATTTAGTGAGAGAGTATTTAACAGGTTTTGTGAAAAGAACTTCTTGGGCAGAGGAGGGAAGATAGCCTGGTATTTAGAGGACTAAAATTATGTGGGATAAATGCTTTGAAAGTGCTTTTTCAGTTTCAAAGCACAATTCCCACTTTCTTTCCATTTTTTTATGTCAGTTCTATCCATTCCATCTCTTATTATTGCCTTTATTCTTGACTCCTAACCCGTGGAAGTACCATGCTGCCCTTCTCTCTCCTGAAGTAATCAGAAGGAGTTGTCTTGTATCTTTAGGGATCTTTGAAAGTCTTGTTCCTCAATCATGAATCTCTTTGGCCATCCCCAGGAGTACTGAGACACTCTGGAAAATCTCCCTCATCCTCATTCCCATCTCTAGTGTTCTGTCTGATGTGGCTTTGGCTGGTGGAACGTCAGACACCTTGCAGTCCACAACCCAACTGCGTTAACATTTCATAGCAGCTCCTGAGAGGAGCTGTAACTACACATGGGACATGGCTAACCTCATCTGGCCTGGCTGGGGTTGCTCTGAGGTTAATGGAGCATATGGTCCTGTGTGTGGAGTATCACAGAGCAGGGATGAACCCCATGAGTTCATAGGCAATGCAACATCATTCCCTTCTGACAAACAAGAGCACCCATTTCTGAGAGTTTGGGGATGCTGAGAGCCAGCCTTGAGACTGCTCTCATCGATCCTGAGGTGATGATAATTTTGTTAGGGGGAGGACACCAGAAGATTCCTGACTTACAAACTGATGTCATCTTAGAGCATGGAAATGGTAAATGAGAGCAAGAGTGCTCAGAACTGCTCCTTGAATCAACATAAGCACTGGAAAACCAAGCTGATCCCTGAGGGAGGAAAGGGGAGTTCTTGCAACCCAAGAGGGTTTAATGGCTTGTTCACTGGGTTGCACAAGTCTCTTCTGGTTCCAAATTTTTCTTTCCCAATCACCTCTGAGGCTTGGTGCTGAGTCTGGTCCTCACCACCGTCATGCTTCCTTTTTGTTGCAGGAGTCTCATGGTTTGCTCTCATGATGCACCATGTCCCCAGAATGGTTCCAGCTGGCCTGGCGTGCAGGAGCCAAGACAAGGTCTTCTACCCAGCAATAGTCTCATCCACAGTGGACCACATCTATAAAACAGATCTGAACATAAAGGATGTGTTTCAGCCTTCGCCTTACAGCAGACTGAGGGTTTGCCCCCTTTCCACAGCACATCTTGGAGTCCAGACCCCAAACCATCCATGCTGTATCACTGTCAAACACTTTCAGAGTCCAGATTTCGGCTCCTTCCAGGCTTGTCTGCAAGCAAAAGAAAGAAAAGGGATGAAAAGGAGGCAGAATGGGTGATGTCTTTAAAAGCAGAGAGAGGTGATAGGGTTTTGGTGGAGTTAATTCATGCATGTCCAAGGAGGGGCTGAAAAATAGGAAAGGGAAAGAGCCCAGCCTGCAGAGCTGTGCCGATAGCCAAGGGTTAGCCAGCATGGAGCAAGAGCACCGAGCCATGACAGGAGGCTGGCATAGTGTCATCTCAAATTATTAGTGCCTCTCGTTTTATAAGCTAAGTTCTGAGGGAGGAAATATGTAGTGAAGTGAAACTGGTGATTGTACAGGCACGCCGGCGATTAAGGTTGAAGTGGGTGGGCAGTCTGTGGGGGCTGGTGTGTTAACTCCAGCCAAGGAGAGGCACATGCTTTCCAATCTATGCTATCTCAGTTTCAGTGCTGCAGACAACCCATCAGGGTGTCATTAACAAGCAGTTACTCCACTCTTGTTGCTGTACTTTAAGGAAATATGTCAAAGGCATTTCTGGTGAGCGAGGGCTCGGTGCGATCAGATTGCTCCAGCCTTCTCACAGCATTCCATTCAGATTATAATACACAATAGTTCAGACCCTGCTGTGTCCCATTACTCAATTATGAAATTGCTTTAGAAGTTGGGAGCTTACTGATTGGCTCCGAATGATTTCATACCCATCATATTTCTGTGTGTTTGTGCTCTTGGGCTGATTGCTCTGTCTAGTTGGTTCAAGCCATTTCACCCTTCTGTTTCATGCACTAGAATATATTTTATACCTCTCCATATCACTAACAAAATCCCATTCAATGTGCTTTGCATCTTCAAGTCAGGCAGTGGAAGTGCAAATAATCTTTGAGGTCAGTTGTTGTGGGTATGGAGCCTTCATGTTACTGCCTAAGAAGTAGGAGAAGTGGGAAGGTGTAGTGCAGAGCTCTTCTGCCTTACCTGTCTGCAGCTCCCCATCAGGGAGCAAAATGGGGACAAAAGGCTGGAGCAGCATCTGAATTTATTTGTGCAACTTCTACTGCTCAGACTGAATCCTAAAGCATTTATCCTCTGAGCATCATAACCACTTAATCCACTAAGCATCACAACCAGCCTGTATGAAATTGAACTTTGTTCAGGAATTACGAGCAAGAGGCAAGGAAATAGTTGTATTGATAGTTTGTGCAGATACGACCTACTTTTGCGTATCAGGTCTTTACTCGTCTGTTTCCCTTCCTGCTTTGTTTGTCATGGAGCAAACATTTCTCAGTGCTGGAAGTCTTTATGGAGAGAGGCACTTCATGTGTAGAATGGGGGGTTTGCACCTGTTTAAAATAACACCCACGGAAGCTGAGTGTCTGTGGTTTGATTCTACTGAATGATCAGGTTTATTTTGCTCCTCCACAAAAGGGGAGGGAACAAGAATAAAGTCAGGAGGACCTGGTCTGTGCATCTTTACAATGTTCAGCCCCGTTTGTATCCATCCATTTAAGAACCAAATCAAGGTCCTGTTCTAAATTAAAATAGTGTTATGTGGTCTAGTTTGGAGAGCCAAAATAAACTCAGTCTTTCAACTTTTCTAAAACTTACTGCAAGTGGGCACCTACTTCCTTACTTAGTACTACTTACTTACTACTTACTACTTTGAGCACCTATTGTTAATAGTAGCAACAATTTTCAGTAACATTTTGTACCACCCAAAGCAAAAAAAAGCTGAGGCTGATAAACTGATACTATGATGCATTGCTACAGCCTAATAGAATTAAATTGTTGACATCTAGGGAGATGCTGAGCTTACAAAAAAAAACCAAACCAACCAACCAAACAAAAAAATCTGGGTAAAAATGTCCTTGGTATGCAATTAATAGTTTTCTCCCTTCTCTGTCAATAAAGGAATGTGATTTAGAGTCAGAGTGAATTGCTGAGGGGGTTGGATGTGTTTAGAAGCCTGTGGATATGGCCAAGCAACTGGATGCCGTTGACCTTGTGCTCAAGCCCTCGATCTGCTGTTCAAAGGGGAGAGGTTTCTTAATAAAAAGCCTAAACTCTGGTGGTCCCTCAAGAGTTTCTCTTGGGCCAAATCCTGAAATCCTCCCTAGGTTAAGTCCTCTCTGGAGACTTTTAGATACTTGCACAAATAAAAATGAAATGAAGACACTGGATCTGTCTGGCTTGTTTTTAAGGAGTAATTTCTTTCCCAGAATCAGCATTTAGCACTTTTTTTCCTCTCCAGTTCAGCTTAGACCACCAGCAGGTTTGGTTCATCCTCTAGGTGTTATCAGGGAATTACTGGAAAGCAGCAAGACTTTCTGTACCTTTGATGCTGTTAAAATAATAGTCCCTTTTGCCTTCACAGGGATGTAGCTAGAAAGTCTTTGAAAGGTTTCAGCTTACGTTTCCAAGAAGAACTACTGATTTTCTGATGAGTTAAGGCTTTGGCAATGGCAACAGGATTCTCTCACCTGCCAGCAGATAAGGATCATCATAAATGTTCACCATTTGGGGCTATGCTATTCAGTCAATTGAGTACTCAAAAAAACCCACCCCACCCCAGTGTTGTACCATCTAAATTTTCCCCTTTCAGACTTTCCACTGGATGTGATCGCTCTGACAAGCTGCCATGCCACTAGAACAGAGAGGTGCTTATCTTGCAAAGTTATTTCATGTATTTATTAACTCATTATGTTTACTTATTTAAATATTCTCTGCAGATGAGACATATGGCAAATGCTGGCCAGCTTAGTCTCAGCTGCTTCTTGGATCCAGATGCTAATATCATTTCATAACTTGGCTTGTGCAGTTCAGATCTGTACCAAAAGACTCTGTTTTGAATTACCGTTATATTTGATATTAATACTAAGCATACTCACAGCTGTCCTACATTGCTATTTCCACCCTCCCTGGGATTCGGCTCTCAGACAGAGGACATAACACTCTTGTACGTCTGCCTCTTGAGCTTTTAGATCTGTCCTGGACTTGCAGCATCTTGTCTACAGCAGAGAAGATGTGCTAACTGCAACTGCATCATTCTCAACTTCTGAGCTTGATGGCTTTTTCATGGTCAGGCCTAAGCTGGAAAGTTTTTCCAGCATTATCATAATGACCTTCAACTGGGCAGCCTGGGAAAGGCTTATGTGCAGGCTGTCCAAAATCTCTGAGGGTATTTGGGATGGGATTTCAAAAGTATTTAGTCACCTAAAGATGAGGAATAGTATCTAGTGGCATTTTCCAAACCACAATGGGCCCAGATCCTCAGTGGTATTTTATGTCTCTGTCTTGGTGAAGTCAATGGGAGTTAAGCACTGAAGCATTCTCAGGGTGTAGATCTCCATGTGCCCTTCTCTTGGGCACATCTGCACAGTTATCTGCATCTTTAGGTGCACAGAGCTGATGATGGTGAGCTCCAACTGGACAGCTGAGCATATGGCTTCCCCCAGCTCCCAGGGAATGGTCTCACCTCCAGACCTTGGTCTTGCAGATGTGCCAACATGAAACATCCCAGCTCATGTGTGTTTGGCAGCCTGTGCCTTCCCCTATCTTGGGGAGTGAAGGGTGCCCAGGAATGGCATTTCCAGCTTGCTAAGGGCAGTGTTCTACCAGCTGAGACTGCGCAAACATCCCTCATCAGTGGGAACGACACTTCGGTCAGCTGTATGACTCAAGTATTTTCTTTTTCCCACAGAGGCAGAGTTGTCAGGGAGGGAGAGGAAAAACATCAAATGGTTTGATTCTTTGTGCTCTCTGGATCCTGGATGAGCAACACTCAGAGTCACCTTTCTGTCCACAGCTGCCGATGTGCCCTGGGCAGTTCTTCAGCACAAGAGCAGAATGTGGTCTTCTGCTAATGAGCAGGTCAGCAGTTACTCTTTCTAGAGAGATGGGATCTTGTGCCTGTACTCACTGAAAGTTAAATATTTCTGTTGGTGACAAACTAACATCACCTTTTACAGATGAAAATAGGAGAAAAGCTGCAAATCCAATGTAAATCATCTCCTCAGCCAGTCCCTTGAAAGTCAGCCCAGAGATGTTAGGACAAAGGCTAGAAAACAGCTTGACTGACTTTCAGATTTTGGGCAGGTTGGCAGCCTTGGCATGAACCCAGTAAAATCCACAGCACTGTAGCTGGCATAAATCTGGCCCCAGTAGTGAAATGTCCTGGCCAGGCGTGGGTTTGAGGTGCACCTCGCCTGGGTGTTTTCCAAGGTACACCGAGATGCATGCTGTGCAGCAGAGAGTCAGCTCCTCTCCCTCCATCTTCTGCTTTCTCCTCAGGGAGGATTCAAGTTTATTTAATCTCAGATTTCTTGCTGAAAAACGCTCAGTGAGCATGAAATGCCTTTGAACTCTGGGAGTATTGCTACTGCCTGTAATAAGGCTGGGTAGCAGGAGACAGCCGCTTCCGTAGCTATTACAAACACATCTGCACAACGTGATGCAGGAAGCATCTAAATGCCTCCACAGCCTTGCACACTTCTGCAAGCCCGTTAGGAAACACAAAGGACCCAGACTGTGACCCGCCTGCCCCGCTCACCAGCCCGCACACAGTATGCAACAGGGGCAAATTGCTGAGCTTAATACAAAAGTATTTCCAGCCCAGACAACAATCAGCTGCGAGGGACTTGGAATACATTAGAAAGCGGATAGCCAGGAAACCCTTTCCATGAAGCGAAGAAAGGATTTAGTTGCTGAGCGCTGCAAAGATGCACACATTTTCCTAAAAAAACATACGTGGTGCCAACGTGAAGATTCAGTGCATTGTCAAAACAAGCCAAGATTCTTATTAAAACCAATTGCTTTGGTTTGTTAGGCTACTTTACTCTGGTGCCTCTCAGCCAACATATGTATTTGGGTTTAGAAGGGCTGTTTCAGCCAAACCTTAGGTGGCTAGAAATGAATGTGAGCTGAGCAGATGCAGGGTATCATTTGCCCACTACTGTCCTTTGGAGGCTGTTTCATGGTACATGGTATGTTCAGCTGTTGGCTTTCCTCTGTGAGAGCAGATGGCCTCGTGCTGAAGCTGTGCAGTAAGAGGTACAAGAAACACCGTGGGAACCTTTGGGTGCTCCTCATTTGCAGACACAGTAATGCAACAGAAGAAAAAAAGAAAAATACACATTATAGTTCTTGTAATCTGAACTTCGTTTGGCTGATTGTCATGAATACCGAAGACCATTTTGAAGAGAGAGGTAGTATCCTTTAGTGGCTAACTGTGATGATACCTGGAAAGCAGAAGCCCTCGTCTGCTTTTTCCAGTTATACCGCCCACTATATATCCTGCCCGCTATATATACTGCCCACTGCCCAGCTATAACAGCTGCCCACTGTGGCTACAGCAACAACGAATGTAGTGTGCCTCTGAAGAGCATATCTGCTCTTTACAGCATCAAGGTTGTTCCACCTGTGCCGATGAAGACAGGTGGGGTAAAGGAAAATTGGAACCAGGCCTGGTGTGTCTCTAGAGGATGTGCTAATACAAGTATTCATTTGCTACCTAAGCAAACGAAAACAACTCTCAAAAAATCTCATGTATATTTGAAGGTAGAATTATTAATTTTAACTTCATTCAGAATATGGCACCCGAAAATTGGCTCTGTTTTAACAGTGCAAGCCAAACAAAGGTTAAAACTTTAAGGGGGACGGGTCGAGATGGCAATTCCAATAGTAAAAGGCATCAAAAAATCAGGCAGCTGAGAAATAGGAATTCTTCTTTTCCTGTTTCTTTCTTGAGCCTTTTAATTCCTCTCAGCTCACATCTATACTGCGTTGGTGCTAACATGCTCCCCTGGACACTATTATTTCTGTGTCACAGTTGTTGCTGGTCTCATCATGGCAGACACTGAAGGAAGCCTGAAGGACCCTGTCTGGGGAAGGTACTAGTGAAAGAAGAAACAATGAAATAAGAGTCACAAACTGCAGTGAAAAAATATCCAGCCTCAGCCTCCATGGACCTCCGACTCCACAGCCCCTACGCAGACTTGGCTCCTGGCTTGTCCTTTAACATGCTTTGTGACCTTGATGCCATCACTCTGTGCTGATCATTATTTCCTAAAAGGATTTAATAAACCAATGATGCTGTCATGAGTTGGGTAGTGATGCAACCAGCTGCAGCAGGTGGTGGGTTGAGCTGCTTGGCGCTGCCCTGTGGTTAACAGTTTGGAAGCACTGGATTTTCAGGTGCACTGAAGCGGACCTGAGAGCCCTGAATGAGATTTTGTGGCAGGGAAGGCTGCTAAGCCTGTGCTTGGTGTCCTTGATGTGTCTATGTGTGCTGGGAGATGTGAAGACCTGACACTAGAGTAGTGGGTGTTCCTCCACCTCTGGAGAGCAATGGGACATCAGCACCTGCTGTCTCCAAGGGCTGCTGAGGGGCACTCAGCACACTCAGCTTTTCAAAAGCAAGGACATACAGCAAGTCCTAGATTCCCATGATCTAAGTAAAACCTCAAACTCAGCCTGCCTTCTGTGAGCGGTATTCGCACATCTGAGCCTCACGGCAAGCTCCCAGCCTAACTATCAGACTCTTGGCAGCAATTTCCACACTGGTTTGTTGTATTTGGACTCAAGATTCCCCCTTGACCCCAGAAGTCACACTAAAACACTAAAAGTATTTTCTTTACTTGCTAAAGAAAACACAGAGGACTTTATTTAGTTATTCAGAACTCCTCAGCCATTCTTCAGTCACTTCATGATTTCCAGAGATTGTATCTGTGCAGTTGTCTCCCAGCTCGGGTCACTCGGCATGGCTCGGAGGGGAAGGAAAGCTGTTACATTTCATTGTCCTCAAAAGAGGGGAGAAAAATCCGACTCGTGCTCCCAACCCAAACAACTTCACTGCCTCGTGGATTCTTGACAGCCAGCAAGGCTCCATTGAAAACCATCTGTAGCCTTTAAATCCCTTCTAACAAGTTGGCCATTTCCAGAGAGAAGATTTTTTCTCCACTGATTTATGAGCTTTAATTTATATGCAAGCCTGGAATAGTTGGTTTGGGAAGAGTTCCACCTCAAGCCAAGAAAGCATTGAGATGCACAGCACTTTGCGTGGTATGTTTGGTATTTTCGTGGCCCAGTATGTAGCCCAGCTTAGGAGCAAGCCTGGTTGTAGGTGGTGCTGAGCGCTTGCACTTCCCAGCCTCGCTGGGTCAAAAAGATGCTCTACTGAACTGGGTGGACTTAACAGGTTTGGAAAGCCTCCGTGTGACCCAGGCAGGCACAGTCCATGAGTGTGGAAGCGCTGCTGCTGCAGCCTGGGCTCCTGTGCAGCCCATATGTGATCAGGGAAATTGTTTAACGGTGTCTCGATGGGTGGTAATGGGATTTTCCAATGCGGAGCTGACTGGCTGGAGCATGGGTGTAGGTAAGATTGTGCTGACTCTGCCGTTTCCTTTGGAAGGGATTGAGAGCATTTGGCACTTTTTGCATCAGGTCAGGAGCTCCTGGCTTCTGGCTTGTTGGCTGAGATATGGCAACTGGCAATGTGCATCCCAAGCTGCAGTAGTATCCCATTTTGCTTTGCATTTGTACCTGCTAGGAGGGTCCAAATTGCTGCTACTACATCTCACCCAAAGGTTGGCACCTTGTAGCTGAAGGGTGGTGAATTTTATATAACCTTTACTGACTTCAATGATTGCAATGTAGGAGGAACATGCTTTTTATCCATGGGTTTGTTACCACCATTTGCTGCACTGGATGTTACACATACAAATGAAGGGATTGGCTTCTGGGTGCTTAAAATCTGAAGAGCCATGTTAAAATCACTGGAGTTTGGTGGAGCAAGGAAGCCCATCCATTATATTCATCCCTTCCTCTCTTCTCAAATCTAAGTTGTAATGGCCAGGAAATGTTCCCTGTGGGCAGCCCTGTTGCTTCCACAAGAGGAGCAGCATTTCATGCTGTGTCTGGAGGAGTGGGCTCAGCTTGGAGGCTGCCAGAAGGGCCAAGAACCCACGGGCAGCACTTGCTGCAGGGAAGGGACTAGCAGATTTCATTTTGCCAAGCAGAAATTGTCAGGTGGCAACGTCTTTTGGGAGTGCCTTCCCTCAGTCAGGTGAGCAGGGCAAATGTGGTTGCAATCTCATGATTGCTCAGCTGTGTACACATGCCCTACAAGCACTTGTAACTGTCCCCCAGCTGAGCAATGCTGCCCCATGGCTGCCCCGAAGGGAGCTCCTGACTCCCCTTGCACCGGCCAGGAGTGTGCACCCAGGCAGCCAGTACATGAGCATCCCTTGGGGCAGAGAGGTGGAGTTGCTGTGGTTCAGCAGGTCACAACAAGTCAGCTCAGGCCTCAGGGAAGATGATTAGACCTGATGAGTCTGGCTTTGCCCTCGAGGGCACACACCTGTGGTTACTGTTGCTTGGTGAACTTGTTAGCTGTGGTAACCATGGCCGAGCCCTCAAGGGCTTGGGCCAAGAGCTCAGCCAGAAGCCATGCAGAATAGCACTTAACTGCCTGGGTAAGTCCCTCTACAAAGGAAAACACCAACAGCCTGACAGTGAAGCACATGTTAAAATGTTTCTCTGAACACTGTGGCCTTAGGCCAGGATCCTCAAGAATATTTAGCTCCCTAATTCTCATCGATTACACTAAATATCTTCAAAGGCATAAAACTTGATTGTAGCGGAAGGAGGTGTGTTGGGAACAAAGCCTCATACATTGGATTCACTGACTTAGCAGTGGATGGCAAAGCTTACACATCATGGGGCTAGCGAGACCTTTTGGCCCTATGCAGAGCTGTGAGCTAGCAGCAGCGTGTTTAGAGTTGTGGTTGTCTAATCTTGACTGTTACCATTACATCAACTCTTTTGTAAACCTCAAAATACTTTATCTAGCACACTGAGATTGTGGGTCCTGCTACCAACTCTTATGCACCTCCACCTTCATACAGGAATGAAGAGTCAGTGCTCTAATATATGCTCTGCTCTAAGTAAAACTGAGAAGGGTCTGGGTAGACGGGGAGAGCTCAGATGAAATGGTGAGGAGTTTACACAACAGCATTTGGTTCTTTGCAGCAGGTTTGTTCTGCTCAATACCCAACAAACTGGTAATAGCTGGGTCACATCCACCCCTTAGTGATTGAACTAATAACTGATCGCTAACAGAACTGAAGTTTGGAAAGATCTTGCTGCACTGGAGAACCTCCTTCCTTCTGATACAGCTTCTCTATGTAACTCACAGGAGCTTACCAGGTTACTATTGACTGTGGGAGGACTCACTGAAGTACACCTAGAAGCTCTCCCATTGAAAGTGGTGTAGAGTTTGTGGAACAGCCCACGGCGGTGGTATGTCTAGGTCCTGAGGATGCATGTAGATCTGAATGGGATAGTGTGGTGAACATCCCAGGAGGCTGGGAGTGTGTATTTGGACCCAGGTACCAAGGTTTACTCACACCCTTATGATAAGGAGGCTTGAGGGACAGGCGTAGGGTTATTCATCTGTTTGTTTGGCTATAGACAAGGCAATAAAAGGTGATCTGTCAGAAAGCTCAGAATAAGGAAACCTGATTCAGAGACAGCCTCAGCCTCCTTCACTGTTATCTGCGTTGCACCAAACAGAATAATTCATCGCTTGCTCTGGCTTATATAAAATTGTGCTCTTGGATGTGATCCCTCTCCTGGGACCCACTCCACCCACTAGTACCTCCCTGACCTCATCTCCCCTCTCCCTTCTCAACCTGGCACGCATTCCTGCAGTACTGGCCTCCTCACCCCATGCCTTACCAGCAGCTCCTTGCAGCTGGGTGTCGGGTGCTCACTGGCAGCCAAGCTTGCTCCTGAGAAGTCTGCCTCTTGCGTGGTTCTCCTTCTCTGTCTGGGAGACTGCCTCTCCTAGTCAGCTTTCACCTTACGCCTACCTTCCAGCTTTCCCTCTCCACCACTTCCTGATCCTCCCTCTTAAAAACAGGCTCTGTGGTTTGGGAGTTTCCAAACAAACAAACAAAACCCAGCAGAAGGTTTTGGTTTCCACTGCTTTTCTTTTGCCTACTTAGAGTGAGAAACCACCTTTTGCACAAAGACATCACCGCACATCGCACAGATGGCATGGTACTTTGGACAGCTATTGGTGTGTGCCATCTGAGATGGTCCTAGCAGAAGAGGGAGCACGGTCCTTGTAAAGCCTCTCAATGTTCATTGCAACGCCCAGGAACTAAAATTGTCTCTGGGTGTGACACCTCCACTCTTTGTTTGATCAACAACTGGGTAACTGGGGAAAAGGTCTCAGAAGCAACAATGACAACAAAATGTAAACATATTAGTATGTATATCAATATGCACATATTTTATCTCAGGAATATAACTCGTCTGATATTAAAATCCCACATTCTGGATCCTGGCAGAGTCTTCTCCCGGCAGCTTTCTGTCTCTCTACTTCCAGAGGTGGGCAAATGTGGGAGTCTCAAGGACTCTACTGGCATGACAAGGTGCCACCTTGACTATGCTGAGTGTCCAGAGGCTTTCATGCAAGAGACAAGCAGTGGTGATGGACTCACTGAACAGAACAAATCCTGCTCACCTTATTCACACTATCCCTGAGTGAAGCAAAATTTAGCCAAACACATTGCTTTGAAGTGACCATCTGATTATGATTCACCATCTGTCTGCCTCAGTTATTAGGTTGCTTCTGCCATTTCTTGCTTTTATTTACAAGTTCCATAGCACTTTAATTTCTTCCTTCCTTCAGCCTTTTGCTGTAGGTCAGTGTCTGGCAGTGATGGACTTAGCTATGTCATGGCTGTGTCAGTGCTCCCTTGGTCAGGTCATCAAACCCCTACAGGCACTGCTGCCCAAAGTGGGGAGCTGCTCAACACTGCTCAGCTGTTTTTCCTCTAGGAACTGTCAGCCCAGAGTGTGTTGGAAAATTTGATAGGTATGAACAGGGTTGCACTAAGTGTGTGTATTTGCCTATAGAAATAATCATCTGCTCAGGGCTCCTGTGCCTTTCCCAATGTTAATTGATCCCCTGCTCAACCTGTATGCCTCTTTGTATCAATAAACCCAAATACAAGCCCAGAATTTTTTGTGGTGCAAGCTTTCCACACAGATCACAGAGATTTCAAACACAAACCAGACTGCAGATCCTTAGAGAGAACACGTGCTTTGGGCTGCCTCCCTCACAGGTCACCCTCTGCTCCTTCTGTTGACGCTCACTTACAGGAAAAAGCATTTTAACAGGAAGGACCTATTTGCTTTTTGTGTAAGGGAAAAGGGTGAGAAAACCCCCTCTCCATCCTAAAACAGTAACAGTTGCGTGCCCTCCACAATGGGCTGGGGGAATAATACCCCAAACTTTTCAGACACAAGTAATATCTTACATATCCATCCTGGAGGTCTAAAGGCTGGGCAGGTTGTTTTCATCTACATCAAGTTGTCTGATAAACTATAGTACCTTTAGCTCTGCAAAATTTTCTTTCCAGCAAGGTACACAGCATGATTTCTGTAATTCCTATGGATTATGAGATTAATGGAGCAATCCCTTACCTTTGATGTGTGGAAAACCAGCAAGGTATTGCAACACCCTTTGTTACGTTCTTGGAGTTCCAGAGATGGCCGCTGCTCTATAACCTGTCCTCCTTGTATGTGATCCTTCTTGGCAACTCCTCAAGTCTCGGAGATGCATGTCCCGGGGTTCTTTGTGTTTTGCGGTGTGAATAAAAAAACCACAAAGCCTCCCTTCAAGAATCCTGCATCAGTCCCTTCCTTCACCTTCTCACCAGGGGTCCGTTCTCACAAGTTTCCACTGGAGCCGAGTTGTATCAGCAACTGAAGCAGCTCTGTGCGCAGATAGTTAACGATGAGTATTTATGGTGCACTTCATACTGAATGCTGAAAGAAAGGAATTAGAGAAAGACAGAGGAATGATGAGGAGCTGGGACAGGATTTTTTGCTCCTGATACCTACCACAAGCCTGCCATTAGCTAGAATTTTATTTTCCTTAGAGAATGACTTTCATTTTCATAGAGAATTTCATTTCATAGAGAATGAGCTGGGAAAAATACAAGCCGGGCTTGTCTCTTGGTTAAATTTTGCCCTGTGGATTTTAAATATCAGAAAATAAATATCTCAGATGAGTTTGCCAGCATTCAAAACCTCATTGAGTTCTGAACTATACTGACTTTACATCCTATCTGTGAAGGTGAAATATATTGAGCTAGAAATTAGTTCATTTTCCACCAAACCAGAACATACCTGAGCATCCACGCTGTGCTGATAGCCATGTCATCCTGGAATGTCCCAAATATTTTGTGGGCTTGAGGAGCTCATTCTCATACATACTCAAAGCAAATTTGCTGGGTTTTTTTTCCTGCACTATGTTATTATCATGGTTTTAGCCATTGGACACGATGCTGTCTTTCAGAGCAGGCAGCAGTGATGGTTGTATGGCCGTAACTGTTAAGTGCAGTACATGAGAAACATAAAATGAAACTTCATGTTTCAGAGTGCTGAAACATAAAATGCAAACATGAGGTGAACTTGGAAAGAAAAGAGTTAATCATTTAAAGGACTGAGTTAAACAAAATGTATCTGTGTAAGAGTCTCCCCAAGGAAGTGGCTGAGACCACATCGCTTGGATCATTTAAAATTGGACTGTACAAAGCAACAGAGAAAATTCTGCAGGGAACAATCCTTCACTCGCAGGTGGGATGGACTCAATGACCTAATAAGTCTTTTCCATCTCTAAGCTGACAAGATGAGCCTATAACTAGTGCTGTATGGTTTTGCCCAGAGCTCCCATGTGTTGGTTGTAAATAGAGCCAAACTGCACCAAACTGAGTCTTGTTTAAGTTAACTATTTGCATGGTTCTTTTGCCCCATTCTGGTTCTTTTTTTAGCAGACTCCCTCCCCAGACAGCTGACTCTTTTATACTCACTTCATTTTTGGTATGTAGAGCATGTTAAATCACATACCGTGTCATATATTTTCAATAAAATAGAATCAGAGGTCAGGAAAAAAGCCTCTTTCTCTTCCATTTCTGCAAGCGACCCCCTGACTCTTAATTTAGGAAGGACTTGGACTACTCAGATCCTTGTCCATCAGGCAGTTTCCAGCATCTTGTCAACCACATGGCCGAGAAATGCCCCTTTTTCTGGGTGTGATGTGGCATCACCCAGAGGTCTACGTGCCCCATGTGGCACATGGTCATCCTGGGCAAGCTGTGGCACAGTGACCTGAGGAAGAAGGATCAAAATGCAGAGCCTCAGGAGACCTCCTGATTATGCTGCTACAGCACAAGCCTGGAGTCCTTCTTCCACCTCCTTGCCCTGAGGCAAGAGTAGCTGTGTTAGATCAACAACAAAGTGTGATGTGCTTAGTCAAGGCAGGAAACAGAAACAGGAGATAAACCAAAACCTCCTCAAATTCCCCAATCCTCACCCATCTGACTTAAGAACTAAATCAGGACATAATGTGCAGTGGCTTCTTGTTTAGACCCAAGGTCCAGGCAGCTTGTGCAGAGTGGTGAACCTGTGTGTGGCATGAAATCCACCTACCCTCCTCGCCTGCTGGGTCCTGTGAGATTGTGGGAGTGCAGCCACAGGGAGGAATCCACCCCCCACCCACACCCCCACAAAACACCCACCCCCCCCGAACCCCAAAGGGTTTTGGGCCCCAAACCACCCCCAGACCTTGCGGCGGGGCCATC
>JAAGNO010008965.1:46197-64188 GCA_033439905.1 Ceryle rudis
ATGCAGGAGCCCGCTTGCTCCTTCCCAGAGACCTGGGTTTCCTTCGATCCCACGCAGGGACCCTGCAGAGCTCGCTGCCTTGAAGGAGACGCTTTCCATGGACGTGGTGGTTTCTGGAAGAGGCTGCAACAAGCAACACCAGATACTCCCAGGCTGCCTGCGCTGCCTTCATCACTTGCACTGTTTATGTCTCCTGTTTGCTCAGACGTGGAGCTATTTTGATTTTTATCATCCCAGGCTAGTAAATATCCCAGCTCCTTGCTGAGAAGCCAGCCTTTCTGCTTGGCCTTTTGCTTGTTTGCTGCATGTTTCCACATCTGCTCTGGTAGAGTATTGAAAGCTCATCTTTCACTGCTGAGAGACGCAGCACAACGAGCAGCTGTTGCTAGAACTGTGTCCTTGCTGCCTGCACCAACATCTCATTCTACTGCAACCTCTCTGCTATGATGGGTGCTCCCAGCAGGGTTTCCACAGAAGTGGGATGGGTGGAAGGATGCAAGAAACGATGAATCAAGCTCATTGTCTGATGCTCCCCACATAGCAACAGCTCTCCCCAGTCCCCTGCAATTCATGATCCTGGGTATGATTTAGCAGAAGGTGCCCTGTGGCTCTTCAGAGAAGGAGAAAGTACCCCTGGATGCAGTAACGATGCCAGGACTGGGCTTGGCACCCAGCATGGTACAGTAATGATGTTGGTCATTGACCCTTTGCAATGGTCATGAATACTGGGGAGCAAGCTCAGAGAAGGAAGTGTAGCCCAGTGGTGCTGGTGATAAAGGATTTGAGCTGTTTGGAGTCAGGGCTGCAAAACTGCTCTGACATCACTCATCACAGAATCATTCAGGTTGGAAAAGACCCCTGGGACCATCGAGTCCAACCATCAGCGCTACTCTACAAAGTTCTCCCCTACATCATATCCCTCAACACCACATCCAAACGACCCTTAAACATATCCAGGGATGGTGACTCAACCACCTCCCTGGACAGCCTATTCCAGTGTCTGACTACTCTTTCTGTGAAATTTTTTTTTCCTAACGTCCAGTCTAAACCTACCCTGTCGCAGTTTGATGCCATTCCCCCTTGTTCTATCACTAATTACCTGTGAGAAGAGACCAGCACCAACCTCTCTACAATGTCCTTTCAGGTAGTTGTAGGGAGTGATGAGGTCTCCCCTTAGCCTTCTCTTCCTCAAACTAAACAGTCCCAGCTCCTTCAATCACTCTTCATAAGATTTATTCTCCAGGCCCTTCACCAGATTCATTGCCCTCCTCTGCACTCTCTCCAGCACCTTGATACCTCTCTTGTATTGAGGTGCCCAAAACTGGATGCAATACTCAAGGTGTGACCTCATGAGTGATGAGTACAGGGGGACAATCACCTCCCTACTTCTGCTGGTCACACTATTTCTAATACAAGCTAGGATGCCACTGGCTTTCTTGGCCAACTGGGCATGCTGCTGGCTCATATTCAGCTGCTTGTCAATTAGAACCTCCAGATCATTTTCTCCCAGACAGCTCTCCAGCCACACTCCTCAAACCTGTAGTGATTCATGGGGTTGTTGTGGCCCAAGTGCAGGACCTGTCACTTGGCCTTGTTGAAGCTCATCCCATTAACATTGGCCCATCTATCTGATCTATCCAAGTCAACTCTATATACTCTAATACAACTCTTTGGATGCTCCAAGTTCGTGTTCTGGGACAGTGTCACAACCCACATCACCTGAGTCCCCAAGGCTGTGAGGCCCGCTTCCCCACCAGCAATATTTTCCTACCATGAGGTTTTTAAGAGATGCTGAGGCTGTTTTCTGCTGTGCCCATCCCTAAGAGATCCATTGCCCTTACACTTTTAGGGTCATGTACATACACACCTATGCACACACACAATGTAAACCTGGTAAGAATAAAGGTGTTGGTGTTACCCAACTGGCCAGACATCTTTGGTTTCTACCTAATTCTATGTGTGTGTTAAGAGCTGCAGAGAGTCTCTCCATCCCACCTTGTCCAAAGCCCAGTGCCACAACAGAAATGGTTCAACTTACCTGGTATTTCCTGGTGTCTTCCTTGGGGCTGCTGTGCTGCGCTGCTCTTGGATCTTGAGCAGAACTTCTACCTGCTTGTTGTTACTGATTTTTCAGGTTTTATCCCCTTGGAGAAAAAAAACTTTTCTCCCATCCAGAGGCAAAGCTAAGGGAGATCTCACAGTGCGCAGAGTACACAGAGTACAACAGACCAGGTGTCTAGAAACGGGACAGAGGTTGGAAAGGTCACGGCGACAGGACAAGAAAATTCTGATTTGGACCAAAATCTCCACCTCCTGCCTCCATACTGCAGCTCAGGCTGTGATTACAAAAACCCACGGTTGTGTGAAGCGTCTCCAACACAAGTCATTCGTGGCAGCGCTGTTGTGCACAGAGCGCACGAGCTACGGGGCTCTCTCTGAGGAAAGCACATTTCCCTTCATGGCTTTTTAGACTTTTTAAATATTTGTTGTGATTGCGGTACTGATTAAATTCAGCTGTTGCAGGTAATAGAACTCCTAACAGCTTTTTCTTTTTTTTTTTTTTTTTCTTTTCTTTTCTAAGTTATTTTCTCCCTTTTAGAGGGCAAGTGAGCAGCACTTAGAGGTATATGGTCCATCCACTGGGATGGCTGCTGTCAGAAAGGCAGAGCTTTGATTGAACTCTGAAATCATTGCTCTAACGGTGCCAGTTTGCCTTAGCCCTGCATAGAGAGGGATGGAGGCACAGTGCTCTATGGGAAGGCACAGGCCACCACCTGCCTGTGTTTCCTCTGCCCACGCTTTGAATCCTGACAGCCTGAAGGGCCAGTGCATAAGATGGGAAAGGAGAATGCCCATCATCTGAACTCTTCCCTGCCTTGCTTTGGGGCATTCCAGACCTCAGCACCAATGCTTCTTCTGCTTGCTGAAGCAGGCTATGAAAATAGTCTCCCCCACCATCTCCACTCCAAACCTTCGGCAACATGGTTCAGATTTGTGGGCAAATTGCATAGATGAAAAGTTGGTGTCTTATGAGAAAACTGCATTTTTGCGGTCTTGTTCTGGTGCTGTGCTGCACCATGTGTGGGGTTCAGGGCTTCCCGGTACTCACCTTTCAGGTTGTCAAGGAGAATTTCTGCTTGTCAAAAAAAAAATTATTCCAAACGCCCTCTCTGTGTGTCCTCCAATGTTTTGAATTTTAAAGAGTAGCCCCAGGGCAGTATATTTAAAACATGATCTCAGGGAAACTGGTTCACTGCATTTGTAAGCCTAAAGAGAGAGCTCAGAATGACAACGATAAATAGACATTAGGGTTTGTGGAGTCACACCGAGGTCAGGCCCCCCCTCTCTTCCCCCCCTGCCCCATCCCCCATGATTTAGGCCAGTATTGCATTTCCCAGTTCAAAACCAAGCCCGTTTCTTTGTGCTTTCTTTACAAGTGCTCATCCCACCAGCTCTTCTAACACGGGCACCGGGGCTGCTGCTGGTGCAGGAGGTTAGAGCCAGGGTGTTGAAACCTGGGTACCCTGAACCCTGCACAGGGCTGTATTTAGCCGTCTGTACAAAGCTCCTTGATCTTTAGAAGGCTGGAGCACCTGCAAGCCCCACCGCTGCCCGTGGGACCTGCAAGCTCTCCCCCAGCCTTTGAAAAAATCAAACCACCGTGTTAGAGAATAGAGATTGGGATGATAGTGGGTGATTGAGTTATTGCAACTTAATGAGCTGCCGCTCATCTGCCAAGCCACAGCAGCCCTGTGCGTGTGCACACGCACGCTCCTATTCAGCTCAGCCCTCGGATTTGAACTGAAATAGTTCCTGTGGATTTGTGCTGGTTTGGCAGCAATCCTGAGGCTAGTTACCAGGCGCTGCTGATAAGTCTTAACCAGTGGAGTTTAGAGCAGTGGAGTATGAACATCCCAGCTCAAAGCACAGCAAGGGATTTTGTCCTCCCAAGAGCAGAATTACGTCAGAGGATGGGAATGGGTGCAGCTCCTAAATGTATTAGGTGACCCAGCCCTGGCTTAGTCTGAGTTTTGGATTAAAGCAAGGAGCTTGGAGAGAGTTAAGAGCTCCTCTGCAAATGTGAGTGGAGCTACATTTGCCTTTAGCAAAGTGCCAAACTGCCCTAGCCAAGCCACCAGGTAGCTGAGCCTACCAACTGAGACCCTAGGGCTTCCCTCAGGTGCTCCCAGTGCTTAGGTTTTCCCTCAGGGTTTTAATTACCCTGATGAAGGGCGGGACACATTTCATGAGAGCTGGTCTTGGCTCCTTATTCCAATTTTCCTTCAATATGTCTCTTAGCTTTTGGTTAATGTCCATTCACTAGTGAAATGGGAAGATAAAAAGCCTTCTGGTCTTGCTTTTGGATCCCTGCAGCGCTCAGCTTTCCAGCACTAGTCTCCTTATTTAACCATTACATGAAGAGTCAAGGAAAGGAGGACCTGTCTGGATAAGAAGCCATCATTTTGTCCCATGCTTAAAAGAAGCTTTCTGTGCTCTGAAGAGGCCAAATAACATTTTCCCCCTCATGATTTTGTAACTTTGGGCACCTTTGCAAATGGCTCTGCTGGCTGGGATGGAGCCCCCGAGTGCCAGAACACCATGGGAAGAGTCTGCTCTGTGATACTGCCAACCTGAGGAGGAGGAGGAGGAGGAGGAGGAGGAGGAGGAGGAGGAGGAGGAGGAGGAAACGCTGGAAATCCCCTAAGCACGCCTGTTTTCTTGAGATTCCCAACTCAATTTTGCAAACTCAGAAGTTTTTATATAATTTGGTTTAGTCAGTTCAGAGGTTTAAGGCACTTGGCTACGCATCTGGATTGCATCTTGGGGATGGGTTATCCAAAAAAGAACTCAGAGCAGTTGGAAATTCAGCCATCGCTAGCAAAACTGAAGGAAAACAAGAGCATGGGAAGGATTTTCTACTTTGGTAGTTGGTGTGCTGGACACTGGATTTAAACCTGTGATCTGCCTCTCTGCTTCTCTGAGCCATCAGGTAGTGGACAAGAGGCAAGGGAGGGCATCAGCCAGCTTGATGTGCTATGAGCCACCATCATCTAACCTGACACCTTGTTCACTGCCAGTGAAGGAAACTTAAACTCCCTTTCCAATCACCTGCCTCTGCCACCTGAAGGTCTTTAGAGCAAGAAAAAACCAACCCCAAAACAAAACAACAACAAAATGGTACAGAATTTCTAAGTGTGCAAATAAATCTTCTGTCAGCTGTGCAAGTAGAAAGAGTACAGCTCTCTGACACGATGCTTTCTGCACAACCACCAAAGGGCTTTATTCAGGCTTCCCAGTCTGCAAATGTTGGCCTTAAAAAGCCCCTAAATTAAATGTTTCAAGTTGAAAAGTCCAATTTGGTTCAAAATAGAAACAAAGAAAGTTAATGTTAAGAGTCCTTTAATTTTTAGTCTGCAAAAGACAGGAAAGTTGTGTATTGATGAGACAGTGCCTTGAGACAAATGAAACACAGCTCAGCACCCCACTGCTGGTGTTGACTATCCTTAGGTCTCATTGTCTTCAAGAGCTGATAGAGATCAGCACCTCCTAGGTCTGAACCTTTAACCATTTGCCATGTTTTGCCTCACAGGCAGCTGCGCTTCAGCAGTGGGTGAAACGATCCCTCTTTGTCTGAAAGGGCAAATTCTTCCCTTTAGATGTTTGTGCTCACCTCCCATTAACTGTGGTATGAGCTGAGCTCATGCTTCCAAGAGCAAAATTTGGCTTATAATTTCTGCATGCTTCGGGATCCTTCGGGTACCATATAAATGTAAGATACTGTGATTCAGTGCTAAAGAGCAGAGAAAATGCAAACCCCCTGGAGACACTGTAAGAGAAAATCATATAGAGCTTTTGTTTAAAACACAGGCAAAAAAAAACCAACAAAAAAACCCCAAACCAAAACCCAAACCAAAAATACTGGAGAAAGATTAAGAAAAACAGTTGAGATTCATTCCAAACCTGATTTCATAGAGAATGAAGGATGAGCGTGCCCATCTCTTACTTACCCCATCTCCTTTGACTTTGGCAAGTTATGGGCCAAGGGCTCAGGCTGCAGTTTTGAAGACATTATTGAAAATGTCTTACCTCCTATATTTCCTGTTTTTTAATCAAACTCACTGCACTGCCAGAGGTGTTTCATTTACCAGGAGAGGGGTCAGCAAGGCAACCCTGAGCAGCAGGAAATAGCAAATGCAGAACAGTTCCTCCATGCTTGGGAGCTCTCTGCGAGCAAACGGCACTGTGATGCTCGTTATTGCCCTCCCTGGCTGTACCCTTCACAAATCTGGGGCATCCTGCTGTCTCTCCTGGGGTGCAAGTGGTGTATGAGGTGGGAATCAGAGGCTGCCTGTTGCCTTTGGGACTTTTGGTTATTGTCTCCTGGTTTCACCAACCAGCTCTGCACCAGTGAGAAGAGCTAACTCTGCATACATTTTATAATTTTAATTTCTATCTGCTGCCATTTTATAGTTTCTTGGCTTGTTGCAACTATCATAAAATTACTTTATTATATTTTCCCATCTGTTACATTTTTGCCTCTTTACAGGAGGACAGTGCATGATGCACACAGGCTAATTTAGCTTTAAAATTACTGTATGACTGTTTATGGAAAACGAACACTGTATTTACAGAACAACATGTGGCTTCTCTGTAGCACTGAGGAGAACGTATGAAGTCAGCAACACAAATGTCAGCAGATGGACACGGCTGCCCCCTCCCCTCCTACCCCAGCTCCTTCGCTTTGATTTGTGGCCTCATCTCCCTGAGTTAGAGCTGTAATTGCTCATTAATTTAGTGATCTACTCCACATTCCCACTGCCCAGTTGAGGGCTCTCCATCTTACTGGAAAGTGCCCCACCTTCACTGGTGGTGAAGCCATTAAGGCTTGGTGTGCAAACAAAGCCATAGAACTGATTTCACACACATACAAAAAATGGGCAGAGGAATAACCAGGTGAATCTGCTCTCCTTACCTTGTTTTTCTTCTCTTTTATTTACTGCTTCTGTTCAAATTCACTCAAAGCCTCCTGTTTTGACTATTTATCCTATCAAGTGTCTCTAGAAGTATGAGACACCCCCTCATCTCCTCTCTCATCACAAAAACTGTCACGTAACACTATGGTCTGGGCAGCAGAAAGGCCTGGAGGTGCTCTGAGCACACACTGGAGCTTTAACAAGGCTTCCTGAAACTCCTTCTCTAGTTTTGTTTTCTTACCCCCCCGCCCCTTTTTCTTGCAATTTCTGCTGCCCTTGATGGCACCAGCGCTCCATATTTCTGGTGTATATGAGATGGGTACTGAAGACTTGGTGCCGCTAAATTATTCATATTACACGCAAGTGAGTGTTTAATCTGAGGGTTTGGTGATTGATCCCAAGGGATTTCTGAGGACACCAAATCTTGTTTTAAGGACAAGATATTGAAGTGTCAGAGTCCTATTTATGTAAAATCTCGAGCCTGCTTCATCTCCCCTTCCTGCCCCCAGTTGTAACTCATTCTACTTTCAAAACATAATTTTACCTCCAAGAGATAAAGCAATAATTACCCTGAAGAGTGGGCCAAAGCATGACAATCTGTTAATTGTGGCAAAAAAGGTTAAAAAACCATCAGAGAAGATAAGTCAATGTGATGTCTGAGTACAGCAGTGCAAGGCCCCTTCGCTGTCATTTCTCTTGTGGGTTCATTTCTCTGGCCGTAGGTACTTACTTCTCTGGTGGCCGCTGTCCTTCAGGCTTAGGAAAGGGAACAAACAGAACTACACATAAAATCGCAGCTTATACTGGAATTTAGCTTGATGAAGACCTGAGACTGAACTGGCAAGTGGGTTTTGTCTGAACTCTGCAGCCTCTCTGCTCAGTTCCTTATTAACTTTTTCAATATGTTCTGTTACAGTCAGGCAACAATATGGGAGCTATCTTGCAGCTAATTTAACACCTGTAAATTCCCATGGCTGGTAATGAAACATCGTATAGGCGAGTGGATGAAGCATTTTCTTCATATATCAAAGGTCATTAGTTCAGTATTTGTTAGCTCTGTAACTTTTATTAATATTTTTTTTTTCCTCTCCAGCTCTTTTTGCATCAGTGTACTTACAGCCTGATTAATTCCTCTGCTTCCCAAAGTTGAGCAAAAAAAATGAGTAGCATCTGACCCAGAACACTGGGGCTAAATTCTTTGTTGAAAACTTGAATTAACCTGCTTGAAATTACACTTCTAAATCTCCTATCCCATTTAGTCACATGCAGACTGGGAGGCAGCGTGAGAACAGGGGGTACAAGGAGGTGAGTGGGATAAGGGCAGCTCACCTTGTGCCCAGCATTTACCTCAACTCCAGAGCAGGCAACCGTGTGGTTTCTGTGTCTGAATTAGTAGCCTCCACTTAGTCAATACCATTCCTTCTGTGCTCAGAGCTAAGTGCGTACCTAGGTGTGCTGCTGGCTGAGGCCACAGCAGGTACCATCTCAGAGGTAAGGAATAACAGCTTTAGGTAACTCATGCACTTCCTGACATTTAAATTCATTCCCTTGGTGGCTTGTTCAACAACTAGACACCTCTCCAGTACCATGTGTGTATTTTTTGTCCCCTGAATTTCCTATTTTAGCTTGTTTTTTGCTATGCTATTTTACGATCTTTGACTACTTGGAGGCAATCACTGGAAGACAGAAAATGGTGAAGAAGAGACACAACTCACCCTAACCAAACAAATTCATCTGCCAGTAAGTGATGTCCTGCATCAACCTTCCTGGCCATGCTGTCTGGCTGCTACTTGGATGGAGGCATGAATGCTGCTGATTTAGGAATGGCCTCCACCAGTGACTTCCTTTGGTCAGGTTGGATTGTCCTGGTTATAGAAGTTACACTGCTACCTTACCCTGAACTGATGGTACAAGTGTCGTTTCTCTCTCCTAAGAGTGTGCTGTGTCATCACTGCTGAGCTGCCTGTGCTAATAAGAGCTGACACTGAGCTCTGAGCCCTGCAGCTGGTTTTTCTGGATGTTTTGTATCTAAACTGACCCTTTCTCAACCCTGTCATGGGTTGGGTCCACCACAGTAGCCAACTTTTCAAAACACAACCAGCACAAAACAACATTATAATAAAACTAAGCAGCTTCTGAAGATGAAATCACAGAACTCTGCATCCAAATGTGATGCTGCAGCTTCTGGAAATGCTGAGTGTGTGCTTCTTCACCTGAAAAGGTCTTGGCATGTAGGCTGTTTATCAAAATAACAAGTCACTGAAATACAGCCTAAAGTATTGCCAGAAATGTTGAAAGAACTACTGTTGTTTTCAGTCTACCATGGTCTCTACTGGCTTTTCCAGAGAAGGGAAATCAGTGGGCTCAGAGAATGAATCCTGTATACAGATCTTACCTGACTGTAGCTGCACCTCTCATTAACCTGCAGCAAGTGCTGCCCCATCAGCAGCAGTTTGGTGGAGCTTGGATGCATGCAGCTCACTGTGAGAGTGGGACCTTTTCCTTCATTTATCTTGACACTGATTCTGGATTTTATTTTTAATAGTAGGCACCATTCATCAAGGCTCCCCCTCCCCCAGAACACGCCCTTTAAGGATTCTGGTTATCAACAGAGAGAATAAATTCTGGATGTATTCCTAAGACTTACTATTAATTTAATCTGAAAGAAGCTGTGCTTTTTATTAACATCTTTATACTGTAGTATTTTATAGGGTATCGAGTTCTTTGTAAGACGCATGTTCTGTTTTACATTCATATCTGTGCCTGCCTCAGAGCTGGCTTTGAGATGCAACTCATTAATTCAAGATTGAAATGTCTTTCTCATTCTATGACATTTAGATGCCAGATATTTTCTACAAAGCTTATTAAAACACACTTTTGTATTTCATCATTCACTGTCCTACCAGTCACAGCAATACATTCCTGTTGCTTGTATATTCCACAAGAGAAGGTCTTACTCAGCTTCCAAAGTTAGAAAAATCACACCCCAAGACACGCATCTTTTTTAGAGAAAAAGAATTGTTAGGTCAGAGGTGCTCCAAAATTAACAGTAGCTTCTGTCTATATTCTGAATACTGTAAATATGATTTGCAATAGTGTATAGGCACAATCAATCTATTCCCAAACAACAAGCATCGTTCAAGAAACACAACTGCTAAATGCACTTTGATGCTGAACAGCAATAAAGCCTGTTTGTGTGGTGGCCTCAGCTTTTCGGTGCTGGGGGTCATTGCACCCATTGCCTTCTGAAGAGCTGTCCCGGGACCCTCTGTGCCAACACCACCACGTGCTGGGGACTGATGCATTAGTGGTTGCACTGGCAGCTTTAACAACCTTGACTGCTGCAGCAGCAGCAGCCACACAGGGACTTTGCTTCTGAGTGAGCACACCCTCGGTGCCTGCTGGCTTTGGAAACTCTGCTGCCTCCCCCTCCTCCTCCTCCCTCCCTCCCTCTGGTGTGAGTCTGACACCCTGACCAAAACTCAGTTGCAAAAGAGAAGTTTGAGTGCCCAGGCACCTGCTGCCCTGCTAGACAGGCTCAGTGGCAAGATGGGCGGCGAGAGAGACGGAGATGTGTCTGTGCACGCATACACGTGTGTGCATGTGTGTGTAACTCTGTGCGCACATGCCTGGCCCAGGGAGACTGGAAACCCCTTTGCACTGGCAAACACCAGGGGAGAACAGGCACCTGGAGCACAACCAGACATCTTCGTGCTGAGCTGTGCACAGAGCAGCCCCGAAGCCCCAGGACTGCCCCATGCTGGCAGCCCCCCAGGTCTAGGTACCAGGCAGTGCTCCCTACCACGTACTCGGGGAGAAAAAGATGAACTCAAATACTGATCTGCTGGGAGCATTTCCCTTTATCACAGTACCATCTCCATTCTTCCTGCCCTTCCCGCTGCTGCTGTATGAAAAATGATGCTTGGGCCAGCACCGGTTAGCACAGAGTCATTAGCTAGTGGATACAAATCACCTTTAGAAAAAAAATAATTAATTGAAATAATGATCCTTCCATGCAGAAAGGCAGCTCAGCACCCAAGTGGGTCTGCAGCAGTGCTGTGCCAAGCTCAGCCCAGTCCAGCAGCTTCCCTGCTCGTACCTGCACTCAGCTGCTCAGCCCCAGGGCTGCAGGATCAGGCTCTGACAACTGCAGCTACAGTGAATGGTGGTTTGAGGTTCTCTTTTATTGAATTAATCTTGGGTTTGTTGCAATTTCCCCATATGTATTAGAAAAAGCCCTGGAAGAACACTGGCCAGCCCTGCCACCTCTCCATCAGCAGAGCCAGCGCTGTGCCAGGGCTGGCCCGACCATCCCACCTGAATTCAGATGGTGCCTCCCCCTGCGAAGCTTTGATGTGTGGTTTTCAAAGCATTTAAACAGATAGAAAACCTCGTATTTGACAATGTTTCTGTGTTTGATTGAACTTCTCAAATCTCTCCATTTCTCCTCAGACATACAGAGCCCATGAGCTAAAAGCCAAGCTTTTTCCACAGCTTATGTTCTTGTAAAAACAGCTCCAAGTACACACATTCTGCTCCTCGCTCCAGTCAGGCCTCCGCATGCCAAGTCAAGTATTTATTTTCATTACTTTTGAGACCACCAAAATTAATGTATCTTTCAGACAGGAAGAATTTTATTTATTATGGTGGATTTGAATCCAAGAGATGAAAGAAGAGCAGTGAGCATCTTGAAAGCGACCGAGGCTGGGAGCAGGAGGAGATGGCCCGACCTGAGCTCCCCTCCCTCCCCAGCAACAGCCCCCACCTGCTCTGAGGCATTTCCATATGGATGGACAATGGCACCGCGAGTCCCCCCCAGAGCACCACCACAAAACGTGCCAGAGTTACAGCAGTGAGGGCAAGCCTTGATGCTTTAAGGAATTTCCCCATTTTCCTAAGTTGCTGGCGTAGGTGGATGGTACAGCTGGGTGGGAGGGCATCTCCTCATCCCCAGGAAGCGGTACCCAGAGAGAAAATAGATCATTTTTTCCTCTTTTCATGGGCTGATCCCTGAGCTCCACAGCATAAGCATGACCCTGAGGTGAGGGGTGAAATGGCCAAGCCAAGATGTGTCTCTTCCACAGCTCTACCAGCTCATTCCTTTACTAAGCATCACTCAACTGTTTAACAGGGATTTCAAACACTGGTCTGTGATGCTGAAGCTCAATGACTCTGCTACCAGCATAAATTTGGACCCTGTTAATGTGATGGACCCCAGAACCTGTTTCAATCTATTTCCAACTCATCCTGCTCCACCTGTCCTGGAGCATCCACATTGCCTGGGCTGGCTGCAGCTGGGAGGACATGCTCCCTGGCTGCTCCCTTTGTGTTATGCTTTGCTTGCAAGAGGAATACATCACCCTTGACTCGTGCTGCATCGCTGTGCTTCAGAAAGATACCAAGAAATTACAAAAACCACCGACAAAATCTGGGCTTGCAATCAACCCCTTGTGGTTTGCACAGCAGTCAGTGAATGTGTCAAACCTTGATAATCCAACATTCTCCTCTTGAGAAGCTTGCCCTCACCTTGCTGCTCGCTGATGACTGTTAACTGTATTAGATAGCTGTTATCTAATATTTTCTGTTGTTTGTGGCAGTGCTGTCCTTTGTGCTCACTGAATCAAACCCTGTTTGCAACGGTGGGAACTGCGTGGTGCAGAAACAACAAGAAGCTGTGTCCTTGGACCCAACACACTGTACCCTCCAGTGCATTTTCATCTGGGGAAGTCCAGACCCACCAGGATTTTGCCTATATTACTTGTTTTGCTATGGATCCCATCATGACCTTCTTCGAAACTGTAGAAATGAAATTCTCATTTGTTAAAGGAAAAAAAGTGCTGCTGCTGTTGCTTTCCCATGTGTCTGGAGTTCCACCAAAATGTTGCCAGTCATCCTGCCCATTAGGAAGAAAATGGATTACATTTTTTAAAAAATTTTTTAGAAAACAAAATTTCACTTCTAGACCAGAGCTAGTCCAAAGATGGAGCAGGTTGGTCATCAGCAGGGGTCATTTTTTGGTAAAAATATGTCACTGAGAAACCTCATTGATGTAACTACAGAGGGAAGCAGCCAGGTTATGTCACGGAGACAAGAGGAAAGTGTGTCGAGACCGCGAGGAAGACAAAATCCAAACAAAACTAGGCTTGGAAGTTCAATACCTCATACACTCATACAACAGCTTGCTGCTTCTTCCAAGAAGCTCACTGAAGCTTCAGACAAGGCCCCCAGCCCCTGATGTACTTGCCTGAAATAACAGTTCATCAGTCCTTGAGATGCCGGATGATTGGACAGCATCAGATCCTTTCCAGGCTGTATTTTATATAAATTCTCCATGCAAAACCTTAGGTGGAACTGTAACTTTCAGGTGCTTTCATCAGACCCTCAAGCCCAGGTCCCAGTTTTTTAAGAGCGCAAAGGAAAAAGCAATGTATTGGACACCCAATAAAAGAGAATTTGTGCTATCCACAGTTAGTTTGAATTCAACTTAATTGTTTATTACTCTGAGGTCTCTGAAGGATAAAGAATATGGAATAAAACATTTCTACCACCTCAGCCTTTGTGAAAACATTCACAACCCTTTAAACACTAGGGTCAGTACCTTTCAAATGATCTCATAATTTGATTTCATTATATTTTAATTGTAAACAATATATTCCAGGGCTCACAGCAAGTGAGAAGCTGGGACTAAGGGAACACTAAACCCCTGCTTTTCCTTTTTTTTTGTTGTTGTTGTTTGAATTCTCCAGCCAGCTGTACTGCAGGCAGGTGCAATGCAAACTCCCCAGTACCCTGCTAACGTAACCAACGCCTGACCTAGAGGGACCAAGCTGAACGGGCTTTTCAGCCTGCATGCTTATTCAATTCGGTCTGTGGAATGGCTGCCAACCGGGGGGATGCGGTGCCAGAAGCGTGGTGGTTTTTTTAATGCAAAGTTGCAAAACCACAAAGCTCATTTTTACTGGTGACCTTTTTACCACTAATTGTCGGGGTACTTTAAAAAAAAAAAAAGTTACTTTGGTCAGGGCTGAAATGACATCCCAGAAACGCTCCTCCGGCAGCTGCTTCCTAACCCCGCACTGTTTTCCCAGTGTTCGCATCCAACCTCGACTGGGTCCTGCTTGGATGAGTCAGACAGCTTTTTGGGTTGTTGTGTTTTTTTTTTTTTCTTGCAGAGCAGCTTTTGATTGTGAAATAAATCATCGAAAAATAGCTGGAGTGCTGGCAAGAGGGAGCGAGGAGCAGAGGGTGGGGGCACAGACAAGGAGAGGCTCCAGGGCCATGTCCGCACCAAATGCTACATGAAGGTAGTTGGTTTTTTCCCTTTGCTTTTGCTGGGTTTTTTCCCCTCTAAGAATACACAGGTCTATTTTACTTCAGTTCTACAGATTTTTTAGACATGGACTAGCCAGTAGATACAGCTGGACACGCTCTCCCTATGAGAGTTCAACCAAGTTTTGATCTCCTTTGCCCAGGTTTTAATACTGATTCATTCCTTAATTTCATTAGAATTGGCGACATGTAAGAGGTGTATTTGTGAGCAGAGCCTGACCTACTTTTTCCACCTCCTCTGCTGAGTGTTTTACGAAGGGATTTAGCTGATGCTCAGCTGGGGGCACTGGGACTTTCAGCTGGGCGACCTTTCCAGCCCGTCCAGTTCTGTGCTCTCCATACACCTCCACGGAGAATCCCCATTTCAACTGAAGAAAGGAGACCAGTCTAATTTAATGAGTCCCAATAAATTAAAATAATTCAATCTTCTTGCGGTCCTTTATTTAGAATTTTTGCCATGTTGCAGTTTCGGCTAACACCGTGTAAAAGCTGGTCTTACGTTGTTTCTATACACTGAAATACTTCTGTCCTCTGGAAATACCTTAAAATCTAGACAGTAATTATATAAAAACGCTGAGCAGAAAAGCTGAGCAGCAGTGTCTCACACTAGAGAAAAATGTGCTGCTTCTTCAGCAAAACCCCACAAATTTAGGAACAAACCCCCAGACTGGCTCTGGCCTCCTGCCCTGCTTGATGGTCCCAAGGTGCTGCTGAAATCGGCAATGCTGCACCATGGGCACAAGGTTGGGGCTGCTGAAATCTCTGGCAAATCTCCTACCACCATCAATGGGCCCAGGTTGTCATGACAGGTTTCTGTTGTCACTTTGACAGAGAGCAAATCGAGAAATTTCCTGCCTGAGAAAAAATGACAATTTGCAATAAAGCATCCGGGTTTGGTCACACCCCTGTGACTCCATCCCCCCAGTGAAGGAAACACCCCTTCTACTGAGGGGTTTGTTTGGCATTTTCAGCCTTTGTCTTAATAAAAAAATAAAAATTTCATGTGATCCGAAAGTCCTAAGGTTATTTCCTCTCCCACTCCACTTCTTTGCTAAGCCCAGCAACTGCTGTTTGTTCATGAGCACAGGGTGAAAGCGCTTGGCTTGTTTTCCCTTCTCTCAGCACACCCAATTTTGTATTCTGCCCCCCACCTCTCTCCCCAGTATTTATAATTATCTCCATAAAATATTCTTGGCCTCTAACTTGTCCAGACTATTCATAGTAACATTTAACATTCAAAACCAGCCCTGTTGATTGGCTGGTGGCTGGGTCACAAGGCAGCTCCCCAACTGGCTGAGCCCAGCAGTTTAGCAGAGCAGGAAACCACCCGCTAAACTGTAACTGGAGGCAGCTGGGCTGAGTGGGAAGGCACTGGGAGGGCAGGAGCAGCCCCATGTGCTCGTGGAGATTCCACCTCCATCCCCATCACATCGCACTCCCATCTTCAAAAATGCTTTGCTTTCAGAAACTGATTTTAGCAGAGAACGGTTTCTGGAGTTATTTACAGCTCTATGTACTGAGCATCCCACCAGAATGATGCCAGAACGCTGCAGCGGATGTTGTCTGCCGAGGACGGACACCAGGAGAAGAATCTTCTATGAGTTTTTGAGTGCATTTTGAACCCCTCTTCTTCCTCCACTCCACAACCATTTAACCAGATACAATGCAAGCCTTGCACAATGGAAAACTGAATGCAGAAAATGTGAATCGAAGAAAAGCTCAAAATGGGTAACCTATAATTTTCAGAGGGTTTTTTTTATTTAATTATCCCAAAGGACCTATACATCAGCTCTACCAGAAGCCTGGGTAGATGGGGGGAAAGCACAATACCACCACTGCTGTGCTCAGAGGGAGATGCTAACAGGCTAAGCTCCTCGTGTCACCCCAGCATCTGGTTTTGCTTGGACTGGATTTTGAATTTCACCTTTATTACCTTTGAGCCTGAGTTTTTTTTAGGGAATCCCTCCAAAATCTTTGAAATTTTGTTCTCATTTGAAGGCAGGGAGAGTTTTACCTTCACGTTAAGTCAGTACAGAGACAAGAGAGCCGAAGGCAGTTTGGAAACATGTAGCTGAGAAGGTCTCCTATGATCTCCAACACAGAATGGGCTACCCAGCTTTTCCCAGAGAATCTCTATCTGAGGCTTAATTCGTTAACACTCAGTGTATGGAGCTCTGCAGCTGAAAGCATCTAGAAAAGTGCAAATGGCCTCTGCCTTAACAAAACACCAGTTACATCAGAAGTAAAGAAAGGTGGACATTGCTTTCCAGGGACCAGCTTTAAAAATACGTTCTCCAAAACTGCAGTGGTACCATGGCCTCGCTTGTGGTTTGGGGCCCCTCTAGGGATTTGTTCCTGTAATGACACAGCACTGATCCTGCACCCCAAAATAAGGGACTTTTGTCCCCATTGAAACCTAAGGCATGTTGTTACCTCTCCAAATTGTGACCAAGATTTCTCACTCCTCAGACCTAGTGAATAGATGTTCTCTAGATGGTGTGATGGGCACCCCAGATCCCACAGCAGGGAGAGATGACTGGGCTGGGTCAATTTACAAAGAACCCTTCAGACAGGAGCAAAGCCCAGCACTGGCAGCAGAATGGTGGGGCAGTGCCATGCCAGGTCCATGCTCCACACACAAGGCACAGCTCAAAGCTCAGCAACAGCAGCCAGTGGGTCCTGGCACAGGAGCTGAGGAGCAGCAATGGCAGCCAAACATACGAGGTCTTTAGGCACCCTGCAGCTGCAGCTGCCCAGGTTCTGCTGGCTTCCATTGCCCTGGGAAGAGATGTGGCATTCAGCTCACATGACACAGACCAGTGCAGGTGACCCGTGAACTCCGATTCCCTCTAAAACCCACCTGGCTGCTCAACTCATCGAGTGTATTGCTCTACCCAGCTCTACCTGGACTTTAGCACAACGCACCCGTGACCCCCTCAGAGCCCGGCACCCACGACGCTTGCGCAGCCTGACACGGTCCCTCCAGCTACTCCACATGCGTCTGGCTCCTGCAATGCTCTGAGAGACAAGCGCTTGCTAGAACTCTCCAGGGTGAGCCCACCAGCATCACAGAACCAGGCAGAAACACCAGCCCCCACCTCCTCAGCTGGGCCAGGACCATACGTCACTGACATTAAGGGGTTTTCAGCAGTCTGCCAGCTGCAGATACCGCCCACAGCTGTTGTGTGTGACCTCCCTACACCATCTGAATTTGCTGGGCTTTGAGAAAGCATGTACTCAGATAAACAGAACCAGATATGGGAGGAGAGGAACCTGTTTAAGATTTGAGATGACAATTCTGCCCTCAGTTACACTTTCTTGAACAAGAGCAGATTTAGTTAGTAACAAGATACAGATCTGATTATTTTTACACCAGCAAAGCCAGTGACTCTGGGAGAATGGGAAGTGCTTTATGCTGGCACCAGTGCAACACCAACCGCTGTCGCTGTTTAGTGCCCTGGACATCTCTGCAATATGGTTTCAAACCCTTGTGAGGGTTGAAAACAAAGAAATGAAATACCAGCCTCGTGCAGACTTTAGAAATGAAAAATACGATGTCCAGGACATCCCTGCAAGGTTTTGGACTGAAGAGGAAGACACTTTACAGAACTTTTTCAACTTTTTCCCGACAACCACCCCCCCCCCCACTCCCGGGAAACTCGGCAGGGCACAACTCTGACTCCGCTCA